>LOEQ01006667.1:39042-55760 GCA_001685075.1 Bramus lutescens | reverse complement strand
CTGCCTAAGCTCAGATCCCTGCGTGTTCCACTGGGGGCGCATCCTCTCCATCCGGGTGCTCGGAGGCTGGGAGATGCAGTACTCGTGCTGCAACGCGCTCGTTGGCTCCAAAGGCTGCACGGTGGCCAAGCAACACGTGCAGGACGGCAGGAAGGACAACTTGCAGGGCTTTGCCAAGACCTTCCCAAAGAAAGGCTGGGAGGCGCACGCCGGAATCTACGCCCTGGACTGTGAAATGTCCTACACCACGCACGGTCTGGAGCTCACCCGCGTCACTGTGGTGGACACGTACTTACGCGTGATTTACGACACTTTTGTCAAGCCGGACAATGAGATCGTGGATTACAACACCGTATTTTCCGGGGTGACCGAGGCAGACCTGGCAAACACCAACGTTAGGCTGCTTGATGTCCAGGCCGCGCTCCTGAGCCTTTTCAGCACCGAAACCATCCTCATCGGACACAGCCTGCAGAGTGACCTGCTGGCTTTGAAGTTCATCCACAACACCGTGGTGGACACGTCCGTGCTATTCCCGCACCGCCGGGGGCTTCCCTTCAAGCGCTCCTTGCAAGGCCTTGTCGCCCAGTACCTTAATCGGAAGATCCAGACCCACAGCGATGGACACAGCTCCATCGAGGATGCCATTGCTTGCATGCAGCTGGTGACCTGGAAGATGCAAGAAGATGCCAAGAACTGCCCTCCTCAGCAACAGGTCATTTGCCCAAAGTGCAGACTGCAGCAATTGAAGGTTTTCATCAGCCGATCCACACAGACGCCTACAATACTGGCAGAGGAGCTGCACCCAGATAATGAGGCTCAGACCCACCTTATACTCCCCAGCCAGAGACTTGATGACTTCTTGTGAATTGATTATGGATGTGGGGGCGAAGAATGGCCTCCATAGAGTTGTTAAGCTTTTAGTCCAAGCCTGAAGCCTTGCAGAGTGACCTGCTACCTTGTGCAAGGCCAGGTACTGTTTGCCCTGTTGCGGTTGTGAAAACAAAATGAGTTTAGTTAGGTCATGTCCTGCCCAACAAGAAGTGAGGAGGAACTACTGCAGCTTATTCCCGAGCTCTCTGACAGAGCTGACCAAGGAAAACAGCCTGTCTGACATGGGTGAGACTGTTTTGGTTCGACAAGGATCGATGGGACTGTTGAATGTGACTTCAAGATTAACTTTGCTTAATGAAAGCCACTTTTTAAGAACTTGGTTGAAAATTGGATTGAATATTCCACTAGAAAATAGAACGGACCCAAACATCTTTTATTTCTACTTATATTTTGGGGGGGGGTTTACTAATTCTTGTCTATGTGTTTTCTAGTTTGTAATCTTATATCTGATTACCAAATAAAGTTCTTTTTTTGAAATAAAGATTTGTACCCATGTGTTTGATTAAACTTTATTATCAATCAACTTAGGGTTGAGTCAGACCCAAGCTAGGGGGTACCTGACTGGACAGGAGTTTCTAGCCCAGAATCTGGATTCTTGGACTTCAGAGGGGCCAGGCTTCAGTGTTCTAGCTTCCAGAATTTGCTTTCCCAATCCCACTTGGACTTCTGTGCAAAAGCACCCCCTTCTCAGACCCCAGAGCCTTCACATGTAGCAAGTCTTTCTCTGTCCTGCTAGTCAGCTCCCAGGTCACAAACACGGAGACTTATTAATTGTGAAAGCTTCTTCGCCAATAGCTTAGGGTTGTTCCTAACTAGCTCTTTATAATCTACATTCTTTCATGTGGTTCTGTTACCTTTACTTTACTGTTTGCTCTGCTTCCTGGCATCTCTGCTCTTCTTCCCAGAGTCCTCTCTGTCCCTGGAAGTTTCTATACCTCCTGCCTAGGTATTGACCATCCAGCTTTTTATCACACCAATCACAGCAACACATTTTCACACAGAGGACAAATACTCCACAACATTCACGTCTGGGTACTCTTGTCACCTGATGGGCATAGTCTGGGTAGACTGTCTGCTACTACAGTTGGTTAATATGGTGCTGATCCCTCAACTCTTGCCTATTTATTTATTTATTTTATATTTTGACTCTTCGAGAAGGGGCTTATGTAACCGGGTTGGCTACCAACTCTGTGTAGCCAAGGATGACTTTGAACTCCCAAGTACTCGGATTATAAGCTCATGTCACCCATCTAGCCAGGGTTTATGTGGAAAAAAAATTGGAAAAACATAAAACTCCAAGTCAAGTTAAAGCTATTCTAGCAAAAGAGAAGAATAGGATTGTAGGCATTGAAGTCATACTGACAATATTTTGATTTTTAATATTTTATCACTTTAACTATGAATTGGGGGTTAGAGGTGTGGGTGGGAAGTGGGTAAGGTTCCCAGCATGGCAAACAACAATACTTTCCGATCCAGTTTACAAAGACAAAGTGCTTAGTATTTAAAGCTGCAGGGAAGCCGAGCATATGTGCCTGTGCAGAGAGGCCTGCCTTCACCACAGGGCAGCATAAGCAGAGCAAATTCACAGGAGGAAAAACTGGCACGCTCTCACTCACTAAAGGGGACTCGAGTAAATATACACCAAGAACCCCTAGCTGTTAGCAGTTTACCAGAAAAATCTTTACCATCCTGTAGCCAATACATTGCATAGCCTTTGGGTCTTGAATTAAAATGGCCATCCTTGCTGGGCAGTGGTGGTGCATGCCTTTAATCCCAGCACTCGGGAGGCAGAGACAGGCGGATCTCCGTCAGTTCGACGCTAGCCTGGTCTACAAGAGCTAGTTCCAGACAGCCTCCAAAGCTACAGAGAAACCATGTCTCGAAACAAAACAAAAAATGACTATCCTTATCACTTGTAAGAGTACAGATTTGTTTTTGTTTTTTGAGACAGTTTTACTGTGTAGCCCAGACTGTCCTGGAATTTGCTCTGTAGACCAGGCTGACCTCGAACTCACAGAAATCCACTTCCCTCTGCTTCTCTAGTGTTGGGATTAAAGGCGTGCACCACCACCACACCTGACAAGAGTACAGATTTTATACAGTAACAGTCATAACCTTAATCCATTTCCAGAAAACATTCATTGTGCCTGAGCTCTGTGCAGATGAAAATATTCTTCCATAGCCCAACATGGTATCAACAAAGTTTTGGGTGAGAGAAACTGATTTAGAATCTTCATCTTCAACTGTTTTGTTAAATATAGTCTTGATCACATTGTGCTGTTTTGAGTGATGACAGACTGCATATTCAATAACAGTCCCATAAGACGACTATAGAAGTCAGACGTGGTGGTTCATGCCTGTAATCTCTAATGGTCATGAGGTGAGCAGTTCTCTTGCAGATTCAAAGTCAGACTACTCTACAGGGAGACTCTGTTCAAAAATGACCTCTGATCATTTTTCTCATTGCTTATTAAGTCTTAACTGTTTGTGACGGGTAATGTTGTTGACTCAATGCAAGAATTAAAATTCACCATGGAAACAAACCTCCACGTCTATCAGTGAGGGTATTTGTGGGTTAGGTTGATTGAGATAGGAAGACCTTTCCATACATGGAAAGAATCAGAAATGAGGCTGAGCATCAACTTTCTTCTCTCTGCTTCCTTACTGCATGTCACACAGGCACCTCCCTTGCTATGCTGGACACTCTGTGCGTCCAAACAAACCTTTCTTCTGCCCGCGGTGGCATGTGCCTTTAATCCCAGCACTCAAGAGAGAGACAGGTGGATCTCTGTGAGTTCAAGGCCAGCCTTGTGTACAAAGTGAGTTCCAGGACAGGCTCCAAACTACGCAGAGAAACCCTGTCTCGAAAAACTTCTCCCTAAGAGTTTTTGTCAGATATTTTGCCACAGCAATAAGAAAAGTAAGCAATACACCATGCCCAGAACACACCTTCTGACTAAGTAATGCATCCTGCCCAGAGCGCACTGTCTATTTCAATACCTTCAGTGGGCTGTCTGTCATCTTTCTATAGTGTATTAGCTTATCTGCTAAGTGCAGGAATTATAACCACATGCCACTATGTCTGATTTACACTCTGCCTTATGTATTAAATGTTTATATGCTCTTTTAATTTACTTTGTTTTAAATTTAATCAGTTAAAGGTGGGCATGGTAGTACATACCTGTAATTCTAGCACTTGGGAGTCGGAGACAGGAGGATCCTGAGTTGAAGACCAGACTGGGCTATACAGTAAGACTCTGAGTTTGTTTGTTTGCTTGTTTTATAAGAAAGAGAAGAAGCAAATATTAATTTTCAGGCCCAAGAGAAGGCTCAGTGTTTAAGAGTGCTTACTGCTCTTCCACAGAACCTGAGTTTTGTTCCTAGGTCACAACTACCTATAATTTCAGCTTCAGGGGATCTGAGACCCTCTTCTGGCCTCTGTGGACACCAGCATACACATAACTTACACATAGAGACACATGTATATGTAAACAAAAATAAAATAAGTATTTAAAATCAATTTTCTAAGTTGACAAGCAAACTTGTATATATTTACAATGTTCATTGCATTACGGGATGGTCAACTGAGCTTATCTGCTTTGATTCATATACATGTTTTGTGTGTGGTGAGAACATAGTCTTCCTTCTTAGGAATCACAAACATCTTATGCTTCCCCCCCCTCCATTTAGGTGTTGGAGATTGAATCTAGGGCTTCCTTCCGGGCAAGTGCCTTATCTTGAGCTGCTGCCTCAGCCCACAGCATGTAGCATGATTAATAAAATCCCAGAGACAAAAATTAGGATTCAGCCTGAAGGTCAGGAACGCAAAACAGCAAGCCACTGGCTCTTACCTCTACTGCAGTCCAAAATGACGATGCTGTCTCCAGGAATCTCAGAATGAGACTGTGTCTTAGAGCTGTCTCCTTCTGTCTCATAATCTTCCCTAGTGCTGGGATTAAAGGCATGCACCATTTACCGCCTGGTTTCAATGGCAGACTAGTGAGGTTACTGGGATTAAAGGTGTGTGCCACCATTGCCTGGTCTGTAAGGCTGCCCAGTGGGGCTGTTTTACTCTCTGAACTTCAGGCAAGCTTTATTTATTAAAATACAGATGGAATATCACTACACCACAGCAGGTCCTTAACAGCTCTAGTCAGTAGACCCACAGCGAGGGTCCCAGCATCCTTCTTCCTCCTACCCTGTCGCTCTACAATGGCAAGTTGTGGTGTTTGGAGTGCAAATGTCCCCCATGGGCCCCCATATTTGAATACTTGGTCCATAGTTGGTAGCTCAATTTGGGGAGGTTTAGGAGGCAAGGTCTTACTGGAGAATGTAGGTCATTCGCTCCAAGCTCTCAGAGCTAAAATCTTCCCTACACTTCAGTTACTGTCTTTGCTATGAGCTTGCATTTAAAGACAGAGTGCTTGCTCACCTTCCTATTCCTGCACCGTGGTAGCCTGCCATGATGAACTCTAACCCTTGAAACCCTAAATCAAAATAATCTCTTTCCTTCAGAAGTCGCCTTATTACTTAATGCTCCCACAGACCCCGCGATTAATGTCAATTATCCCTTAGTGTACTGGACCTGTTTCAGAGAACTGGGATCTTACTCCAGCTTCACTGTGTCTGATGCTCAGTAGTGCCCCAGCCATTTGCTGTACACTTGGAATCACAGTTTTCTCTTTAGAAAATAAGAGGGACATATTGTTGTGAGGGTCTGTTTTCGCGAGGCAATAACCAGGGAGTTAGTGACTTTCAAACACTCTTTAGTGACTTAGCACCATTAGGACAACTTATCTCCCATGGGGTGAACTTGTCCTCTTGTGGGACAATCACTTCCCTCAGCGCTTTATTCCCAGCAGATGCACAGCAAATACAGGGTCCAGGAACGTTATTTATAGTTGTTTAGGCTCCATGGGTCATACAATTGTGGTTACAACTCACGACCCCTGTAGCGCCTGTCTAGTGTAAAGGCAGCCACACGAAACACCCAGATGTAGAGAACAGATGTGTTTAACTGAAATTCTTGGAAAGCTGGAATTGTATGTAATGTTTGTACTCTTCCTTTGATTTTTTTCTCCTAGCATTTTAAGGTATGAAAATTGTTGGTACTGTTTTAACCTTTTGTTTATTTGGTAGCCCAGGCTGGCTTGGAACCCACTGTGTAGTCCAGGCTGGCCTGGAACTTGTGGCAGTCTTCTTAAATCATTCTCTCGAGTGTATGAATCACCACACCCAGCTCGGGATATGGAAAGTATTCTTATCTCACAGAGTTTAACTTGACATGGATACCAATTAAATTAAGCAATTGGGAGGAGGGACTTTTAAATTTATTATGATAATTGTGTAAGCATATTTTCAAATAATTTTACTTGAACAAACAATATTTTTTGGAGAGTGTACTGGTACACTATGACACAGATAAAATATATTGGATTTTAAGTCAAACATTGTGGACTCTTAATTCATTTCTGGATGCATTTAAAAGTTGAAAAAGAGTATATATATATATGGAAAGTTGATGAATGATCAGATAACGAAGCCTGCTTGGTGTCATGGAAACTCAGGAGGGCAGACTCGGCCCACTGCAAATTCATGTCCCGCTGCAAATTCATGTTATCTCGTGTTGTTTGGGCTCCCAGTGCTGCTTGCCAGTCCTTTATTTACCCATTGTTTGTTAAATTCTTTTCCATTTCCTCAGCAGCTGTTGTAGATTTTATTTTCTTGGCTTGCCACTTCCAGCCTTACCAGGTCTCCACCCTGATTAGAAGAGTCAGTTCCTCGATCCTCCCTGAGAGGGCCTGCGAGCTCCTACTGGCTTCCCCTTTGTCTTTGGATATCTCGGCTGCCCTTCCTGCCACACAGCTCACCTTACTGTTTATTTCACGCCTATCACAGGGAAAAGTGGATATCGTCATCTCTGTGTTTCCACAACCACTAATTTTTAACACTTTCTGTAAAACTGTTCTATTGTGGATCTTCCTCGTCTCCCTGTACTGTCTCCACCCCCTCTTTTATTTTTTTAAATACTTGCTTTATGTATATGTGTGTGCTGTTTGCATATATGTCTGTGTATCGTGTGTGTGTGTGTGTGTGATCCCCTGAAACTGGAGTTATATACTGTTGTAAGCAACCATGTGGGTGCTGAGAACTGAAACTGGGACCTCTCTGCAAGAGAGCAAATGTTCTTATGCCCTGTGCCATCTAGTCAAGCCCATCAGCCACTCATTGTATAGCTGGAGATGTGAAGGCAGAGTTTCCCTGTCCTGCAGTCACTGTCAAATAAACACACTAAGGCTTACGTTAATTACAAATGGTCAGTCGATAGCTCAGGCCTGTTTCTAGCTAACACTTACATTTAAATTAACCCATATTTCTTATCTATCTATGCTTTGCCACAAGGCTTGGTACCTTTTCTCAGGACTCCATGTCCGTCTTGCCTCTCTGTATCTCCTCGTGACTCTCCTCACTCTGCCCTTCTTCATCTATAGGACAAAGAAAGAATGTTTTAAAAACTACAAGGGCAAAAGACTAAGTAATACATATAAGGACAGACCTATTAGGATAATACCTGATTTCTCAGTAGAGACTCTAGAAGCCAGGAGGACCTTGATAGACGTGCTACGTACTCTAAGAGACCACAGATTTCAGCTCACACTACTATGCACAGCAAAAACTTTTTTTTATTAAATTAATTGATTTATCTTTCCAACCCTTCCACAGTTTTCCCTCTCCCTCCTTCTCTCCTCCCAGTCTCTCCCCACAGCTCTGCTATCCCTGCCCTCATCCACTCCTTCTCCATTTCTTTTCAGAAAAGGGAAGGCATCCCTTGTATATCAGCCAGCCATGGCATAATAAGCTGTAGTCAAACTAGACGTCTCCTCTCTTATTAAGGCTGGATGAGGCAGCCCAGTAGGAGGAAAGGGTCCCAAGCGCAGGTAACAGAGTCAGAGACAACCCCTGCTCCCACTGTTAGGAGTCCCACAAGAAAACCAAGCTGCACAACTGTAACATACGTGCAGAGGGCCTAGGTCAGGCCCATGCAAGCTCTCCAGTTGGCAGTTCAGTCTCTGTGAGCCCCTATGAGCCCAGGTTAGTTGTTTCTGTTGGTTTTCTTATGGTGTCTTTGACCCCTCTGGCTCCCACAATATTCCTCCCTCTCTTCCACAGGATTCTCTGAGCTCCTCCCTAATGTCTGGCTGTGGGTCTCTGAGTGAAACCTCTCTGATGACTACTGGTCTAGGCACCAATCTATGAGTATAGCAGAATATCATTAGGAATTATGGCATTGACTTTTTTTATCGGCAGTCATGTTTGGTTCTATCCTAGGTCTCTGGGCTGTCCAGCTTTGGGGTCCTAGCCTACTGGGCAGTGTTAGGGTAGGACCCCTCTCCAGGCTTGGGTCTCAAGATGTATTTGTCATTGGTTAACTACTCCCATTAATTTCTGTGCCACTTTTACCCCAGCACATCTTAGAAGCCACACAGATGATGCTCAAGTTCGGACACATTCATCATTGGATAGTTCTGGCATCTTCCCTTGGATATTTAGGTTTTAACTATATACTTCAAAGATCGGTAATGTTCTCTTCTCCATTCAATTTCTCCCTCCCTCCATCCCTCCCTCCTTTCCTTCCTTCCTTTCAACAGGTTATTGCTTTATGTAGCTTAGCCTGACCACAAACTCCTCTGTGTAGCTTAGACTGGCCTCTCCTGCCTCAGCATCCCAACTACTGGCGTTGTTGATGCCCTGTGCTCAGTTGCTTTTGCTTTTTACGCAACCGCTCCTCCGATTCATTTGGACAATCTCCTCACCCCTGCAGTATTACTCTGCTGCTCAGTTGTAACAGCGGCTCAGCAGGGCCAGGGGCCAGTGTTAACCTGCATTCTGAATGCAGTCCCCGCAGGTAGCTGGCATTTCACTGAGGAGAACACACAGCGTGCCTAAGGCCACACACAGCTTACAAGACACAGGTCTGGAATCTAAGCTCATCTCACCGCCTTCAACACAGGATGTGTGGGAGAGGGGAGGAAAAAAAAATCACTCCTAGGCTGTTAGCCATTGTAACTTTTGTGAGTGACTGAGTCAAGTTCAGATTTACTGTTTGGACTTTCACCTCTAGCCTCCAGCTGCCTTTAATTTACAGAACGGTGAAGCCCCACACCATTGTAATAGTTCACCTGTCTGTCTCCCACAGCGTGCAGGTGCCCTGTGCCTTTGGCCTGTGGCTTGTTTACGCTGTTTTCTTTACGTTCCTTCCTCTACTAAACAGTATGCGTAGAAAGCATTCTCGATTCCACACTTAAATACCACAGCATCACCACAGTCACGACTGATGCCACTTCCCTGCTCATCAACTACACTGCTTTTGTCTCTCTTGTCCTTACATATCATTTACAATGCTGATGTGTAAGTGTTATGTCCTTGGTTGAGCTGAAACAAGCTCTTGAATTGGAGCTGTTTTGAAGTGTTGGGGTGGGGGCAGATGACTCAGCCCTTAAGTGCTTTGCCCCTGTTGCCGAGGATCCACCAGTGTCAGTCAGGCAGCTCTCAGCTTCGGTTAGGCTACGTCAGCGAGCTCTCCCTCTGACGATACCTGTACTCAAGTGCACAGACACACACACGTGTACACGTGCGCACACACTTATGTAGAATTTATAGCAAATGAATCTTCATCTGGGCATGGTGGGTGTGTACAAGGTTAATACCAGCACTTGAAAGCAGAGGTGGGTGGGTGGCTCTCTTTTTGAGTTCAAGGTCAGTGTGGTTCGGTGAGTTCCAAACCAGGCTTAAGGAGACCCTGTCTTAAAAACTATTAAAAAAAATTCATGAAAATAATTCAAATAGGTCTGATATATTTTCCAATTACAATTTTTTAAAACAACACAAAAATTCAGCACAAGAAAGGGAAGCATTAGCTTGCTTTCCCTAAAGCAGCAGACGATCTCAGACTTTATCATATTTTCTGCAATTTAATTACTACTGGAAGCTTAAAAACTGTGACGGCAAGAATGGGGACATTCCCACTGGTTCTGACTTGGAATAAACAGGAAATACAGTGCCAGACTTCTGGCAGGAGACATCTGGCAGGGGAGCTTGCCTTCATGAGATGTCAGGTTCTGTGGTTGGAACATTTTCCTCCTGTTTGCTAAGTCTTTGCCATCATTTTCTGTTACCTAGCTACAGGAGACTCTAAGACAGTAGTTCCGCAACCACAGGCACAGCCGATGAAAACCACATGTCACAAAACTAGAAGCTGCTGCAGCATAATCTCCTGGATGGACAAACAGGGCTGGCTATCTGTCAGTGCAGTGAGGTGCTGAAACCGCAGGGTGAATCACGCATTGTGACAAAGAAGAAGACAGGAGACAATGTCTTAGGACTGTGTACCTCCTCTGCTTTAGCCTCTCTGAATCCATTTTGTTTTGCTTGTTTGGAAAGGTGGTGCAACCGGAAGACGCAGTCAGCAAGACACATCAGAATCCAGTTTCTCTCCGTGCGGCTTGATATGGCTAGATTAAGGCCCCTAACGCCAGTGACGCCATTTCTGCCTCCTGTAGGTGCTTTTCCTTGGGATTCAATTTCTGGGTGCTCGCTCTCCTGCTTGGTTCTTCTTGTTAGAACTTAAGATTCAAGGTTAGTAAAGCATATCGTAAAAGGAAAGAAGAAGCATGATTAATAGCCGGGTGGTGTTGGCACATGCCTTTAATCCCAGCACTGGGGAGGCAAAGGCAGGAAAATCTCTGTGAGTTGGAGGCCAGTCTGGTCTACAGTATGAGCTCTAGGACAGGTTCCAATTAAAAAAAAAAAAAAGATCTGTGAGAATTGCTGGGGACAGACAGATAAAATGTAGGTGTAGGTAGAGAGGGAAGAAGGAGTAGATATAAGAAAGAGTCAACACGAGGAGCAAATAACCGTGTGGGCTGTGTGGGCCGGCAGCTCTAGGTTCTAGGTTGCTGTTGGACATGTGACATAGATACTTGTTGAACTCAGAGGATGGCTAACCTTATACCTTCCAGGAAGATATTTTCAAGCCAACATTAAGCTCACATAAATCCACATACCTCACAAAGTTGCTTAAGGCATTAGCCATTAGTCAATAGGACATACTCTCTCTTCTACCAGTGCAAGAATAACACATATTTATAGAACACACTCTAAAGAAGACTGAAATCTTTAAAAACACACAACTCCACAAAGTAAAATAAAAAATCTTTTGTAAACCTTCCAGCTCTGTACATCAGCACCGTGTCAGATAGGGAAAGCTGGTGACTTGTGGGCATTTTTTTTTGCCCTATCTTTCATTGAGATTGATATGTTTTTTTAAAAGCTGGTTCAAAGGATTATAACATCTCATTGTTTTTTTAAATTAATTATAATTGCATTCAGCTAAAAGTAATGCTTTCCAATCAAGGTATGGGTAGAATTCCCTTCCAGGGCTTAAAAGTCCAACAGTGGACAGGATTGCAGCAGCCAACATAGACAAGAGCTTATTGTGTTTCCAAAGACGTGGAGCTCCAGATTGAAAGATTTACTTTATGTGTCTGTGCCTGAATTCTACATGTGCCCCATGTGTGCCCAGTGCCTTCAGGGGTTCAGAAAAATGTAGGTAGAGTTTTCTTGTCCTGAAGTCTCGTCAAATAAGCACACTGAGGCTTATATTATAAATGCTTGGCCAATAGCTCAGGTTTACTACTAATACTTACATTTAAATTAACCCATATTTCTTATCTATACTTTGCCATTGGGTGATACCTTCTTTCTTATGGCTGGCGACTCCTTTGACTCTACCCTTCCTCTTTCCAGCATTCTCCCCATGCCATGCTGTCTCGCCTAATCTCTTCCTGTCTAGCTATTGGCCAATCAGTTTTTTATTAACAATAAGAGCAATACATATTTACAGTATATAAAGACTGTTCTACAGCAGAAGTAGGTGACATATTCCCTGGGACTGGTGTTACTGGTAATTTTTAGTTACCCTATGTGGGTCAAACCGTTGGTAACCAATTTGATTGACAAAGAGCATTGGGGTTTGACCATATCTATAAAAGATAGATAGCACATGATTTCTGTATTTGAATTGCCAATCACTGTGGTGATATTGAGATGTGATTAGTATAAAAACAGAAATAATTCCCAGAGGAAGTACATACAGCAACTTTAATCATAACACCTCTTACTGGTAGGGACTATTACAAAAGAGAAAGCTAACTTGAGAAGCATCAAGTGGCTTACCTTCACTCAGAACATTAGTGGATTCCAGAGATGAATTAAAATCCTATCCACGTGGTCCCAGAGCTGGAGCTGAGTCACCCTTCTAGGTTCTGCAGTTCCCAGCCTCTGCCTATCTCTGCATGCAAATAGGAGTAAGGGACAGGCAGGCTAGCACCTTATTGTAGCTGGGAACTGAAACCTTTGGGCAACTCTGCTTTCTGCAGCTGCTCTGTGCAAGACCACAGATCATTGTGAAAAATCTTTGGGGTTTACAAATAAGTTGTATCAGAAAGTTGAATTCATAGACTTGGAATCTGAATAAGAAGCAGAAGAATCAACTATGTGCATGAGAATATAGAAGCACACCTACACATATATACCATATACACACACAACATACACAATACACACACAACATACACACATATATACACAACACACATATACACACAGCTTCCACAATACCCATACATACACATACACAAACACAACACACATACTACCTACCCACAATACCCACAATAACCATACATACACACATAAACATATATAGCGAGGGAGCCTTGCATGTCACATGAAGCAAATGGTCGCACATTTACTCAGTCGCACTGACATAACCTGAATCCCAAAGCTTTGAGGAGTGTCACAACTATCCCATCTGTGTTTTTCTCATTTCTTCACTTGAGTTTATCAAGAGGTCTATATAAGACGATTCCAGCCATTTCCAGAGCTCGGTTTGAGAGGTGAAGTAATAACATTTGGCATAAAGATTAAAGGTTCACTAATCCTTTATGGCTGTTAATAATCAGGCCACTAGTCCAGATAACTTGTGTCTACAGAGCAACTAGAGTGACACAAAAGGGCTCAAGATGGGAGGAGCGACAGTTTCCCAAGATAGAAAATCGTTTACGCATGGCATATGTGGTCAGAGAGTGCTCCTCAGCCTTCATACTTCTTTGAGAGAATAATTTGGGGCAAGGTCTTTTCACTAGCGTCTTAGTTAGGGTTTCTATCACCGTGAAGAGACCACAACCACTACTTTATACACAAAAAAAAGCATTTAGTTGGGGCTGGCTTACAGTTTCATGGGTCCAAGCATGGAAGCATGCTGGCAGACTTGGTGCTGGAGAAGCAGCAAGAGTTCTACATCTGGATCCGCAGGCATCAGGATGCGAGAAAGAGACACTGGGTCTGGAATGAGCATTTGAAATGGCACACTTTCTCCAACAAGGCCACACCTACTCCCTCAAGGCCACACCTCCTGATAGTGCCACTCCCTATAACCCTATGGGACGTATATTTTTATTCAAACTACCCTGGCTCCCATAGGCTTATAACCATATGAGAATGCAAAACTGCATTCAGTCCAACTTCAAGAGTCCCCATCCATAGTCTATCATAATCTCAACTCTGTTTAAAAGTCCATAATTCAAAGTTTCTTCGGAGACTTAGAGCAATCTCTGAACTGAAGTAAAATCAAAATGAAAAAGCAGATCACATACTTCAAATCTACAATTATACATGATATATATTATCATTACAAAAGGGAGGAAATGGAGCCTGGTGAGGAAATACTGGAGCAAAGCAAGAACAAAAACCAGCTGGGCAAACTCCAAATTCTGCATCTCCATGTCTAATGTCAAAGTGATCTTCAGATCTCTAACGTCTTTCAGCTTTGTTGACTGCAACACACTTCCTTCTCTTGGCCTGGTTCTACTCCCTCTTATAAGCTTTCCTCTGTAGGTATCCCATAACTCTGGCTGGCATACCCAACATCTTGGGGTCTTCAAGGGAATCCAAGCTTCACCTTCACAGATTCATGCAATGACCTCTCTAAGTATCCAGCAGGGATACTCCTGATGTATGCCTGGCCTCAGCATCTTTCTTTAGTCATAGAGGGAGATTCCATAATCCCTTTCTTGCATCCTTGACTCTAAAGCCAGACCATGTGGCCAAAGCCTCCAAGTTTTGCTGGGACTGGAACATGCTCTTCTCGTTCAAATACATTTTCACCAGCTTTCTGTTTCCATTGGTTTCCTCCATTGCCTAAACTTGGCTGTCTTGGAAATTGCTCTGTAGACCAGAATGACCTTAAACTCACAGATCTAACTGCTGCTGCCTCTGGAGTGCTGGGATTAAAGGTCGATGCCACCACATCCAGCCTTAAACTTTTAATTCCTTTTCACAAAATTGTCTGGGTGAGGCCTTTCCCTGAGGTCATCAATCTCTTTATTTCTTTTAATATCAGGTTTTTTCTTGAACTTTTTAGCTCCCTGAACACTGAACTTGAAAAGCTTCCTGGTGCTACTTTTCTCCTTCAATTGTACGTGTTGTGTTTTTCCTTGCTCAGCTTGCTCCTTTTCATTATAGATTTGCATAAGTGTGGCCATCAACAATCAAACAGCACAGTCAATATTAGGCTGTCTGGAAACTGTCTCTACCAAAGTTGTAGACTCATAACTTTTCACTTTATCCTCAGTTACATTTTTTTGGGCAAGGGAAGAAAGCAGCCACATTCTTTGGCAAAATATCACAAAATTGTTTCTAGGGAAAATGCTAATAGTCTCCTCTGAAATCTCTTGATCCAGACCCTTACAGTTCAAATCACCCTTAGCACTGTTGTCTTCAATGCTCCTACTAGTATGAAACATTAAGTAGCACTTAAAGCATTCAACTGTTTTCCTAATCCAAAGTCCCAAATTCCACATTCTTCCAAACAAAAGCATGGTCAAGTCTATTACAGCAATATTCCACTCCCTTCAACAACTGTCTTAGAGTTTTATTGCTGTGAAGAGGCACCATGACCACCACAACTGTTATGAACAAAAACGTTTAATTAGGGCTTGTTTATAGATTCAGAGGTTTAGTCCATTGTCATCATGGGGGAAACATGGGGGCAGACATGATGCTGGAGAGGAAGCAAGAGTTCTACATCTGGAACCACAGGCAGGAGAAAGAAACAGAGAGACGCTGGGGTGTGGTTTGAGCCTTTGCAATTTCAAAGCCCACCCCCAGTGACAAACTTCCTTCACTAAGGCCACACTTTCTAATAGTGCCACTCCTGTGAGCCTTTGGGGGCCTTTTTCATTCAAACCACCATAAGTAGGTTCTGATTATTACCATATTATGTTGGCTAGTTGACTTTATAATATGAATATTCTTTTTTATAAATTATTTTTTAAATGTAATTTATTTTATTATTATTTCATGTTCATTTGTGTGAGAGTCAAATGCCCTGGAACCTGAGTTACAGACAGTTGTGAACTGTCATGTGGATACTGGGAATTTAACTCAGGTCCTCTGGAAGAGCAGCCACTGCTCCTAACTGCTGAGCCATCTCTCCAGGCTGAATATTCTTATATAAATATTATTTAGTATTAGCCTGTTATATAAATGCATAAATTTTGATTAATTTTTCTTTGTCTGAATGGAATATTAATATTTTGAGTAAAAACTTTGTTGATTATAATTCTTGGAATTAAAAATGGTTTGGAGCTTGTGATGTCTTCATTCATAAAGTCTGCTGCATAAGCCTAAAGATCTGAGTTCTTTTCCCCAACCCCCAAATTAAAAGTTGAGTAGATTGGTATGTGTTTATAATCTCAGTGATAGGACTGGGGAGACAAGAAGATCCTTGGAGTTTATTGGCTGGCGTATCAGGGACCCTATCACAAAAAATAAAGTGGAGGGACTGCTGCCGAGACTGACAACCTGAGGTCGATCCAGGAGACCTACACAGTGTATGGAGAGAATCAAATCCTGAAAGTTGTACTTTGGGACACACACACACACACACACACACACACACACACACGCACACTCAATGTGTATATGTAATTTAAATCTATAAGGTGGAGAATGATAGAGAATGACACCCAACATGGACATTTGCCCTCTACGCACGCACACACTTTCATGGACAGGCACACAAATGTGTGCATACACTACACATACAAACCAACAAGTATTGTAGTTATAGATGACTTAGTTTATAGCCCAAGCTAGCCTCCAAGTCCTGGCAGTTCTCCAGCATTAGCTGGATAACAGGTATGCCTACCATACTTGGCATAGGTTTCAACTAAAGTACCACAAAGACTCCAAATGTCTCTGAAGGAATGAATCTTGACACATTAATACTTTAGGAATGCAATTCTGGTGATATTACATGGATGGACTGGGGTGGAGGCAGGAATGGTCTTGGTAAGGTAGAGCAATCTTGAGCCTGGGTGGAGGGCAGGACACATAGAGGAGAAAACAATCTGGAAGGATATTGGATTGGGGAACACACCTGCTTCAAGCAAAGAAATTCTATAAAATCGACATCACTCGACAGGGTTGACAGGTGATCAGTATGTGTGTATTTGGATTATGTGTTGTGTATGTGTATTAATGGGGAGAGAGAGACTGTGTTGTGTGCATAAATGTTAGGTAAATCATAGAGAAGCTGCCACTGTAACACATCGATACAGCCTGGGATTAACGGGGATATAAATTCTCATTGACATAGGGCAGAATAGGAATGGCTCCATAGGCTTATATAAAATGTTTGGTCACTATTAGGAGGTGTGTCCTTGTTGGATCAGTTGTGGCCTTCTCAGAGGAAGTTTTTTTTT
>LOEQ01006667.1:19367-36225 GCA_001685075.1 Bramus lutescens | reverse complement strand
TCACAGAGATCCGCCTGCCTCTGTCTCCCGAGTGCTGGGATTAAAGGTGTGTGCTACCACTGCCCGGCCCATGACCCATCTTTAGGGAATGTGGGCAATAGCAACTTGTACCCAACCCCCTTCAAATGATAATAAATATCCGTGATCCGGGAATGTGGGCATAGTTCTCTAGATTACTTACTGCTGATTGGGGCACTGGTAATCTTTGAGGGACCTTGACAAAATTCAGGATTACGGTCAAGTCCAAGAGGAGAATTCTCTGAGCTGGATCCCCTCAGTCAGTCATCTTGAGGCTGTTCTGGATGCAGACACAGAGTAAACTACAACAGAGGTGCTCTGAAATGTTGAATCATCTGGGCCATCTGCTCCCTTTGGAAATTTTTCACGGAGATTTTTCTTCCTCGATCAAACCTGATTTTTCTTAACCCGAAATGAATCCAGAGCCTTTCATTTTCTGTGGAAATAAAAGCAGAATTTCTTCTCCAAAGTAACATATCTTTTGACTTAAATTTTGAAATCAGGGCATTTGCAAAATATATAGGTTGGATTAATGCAGCAGCATTTATAATCAAATGTCTCTCGACAGGTGTTGCTCCTTTCTCAGCAGTCAAACGATTCAAAGGCAACCCAATAGCTACAGTATCCAGACTTCTGTGTATTTTCCATCATAATGTGGCTTTTTAAAAATATTCCTTTACTTCCTTTTTAAGGACATTATTTTGTATTAAAACTTTATATATTTCTTTTTAATGACTGTCTATGCCTTATCTTTACTCTCCCAAGCCTATGTATATTTTTAAACACACTGTAAATCATTGTATTTTTTTTTTAAATCTTAGTCTGTTTTTTACCGCACATCTCTGCATTTTTCTGACCATTTTAGTCTTTAAACTGCTAAGAGGCATGGCTAGGGCCAAAGTTGAAGTTTTGGTGGCTGGCTTCACCCCTTCTTTAGCTTCCTGAGAGTCTAGCTTCATGTTGGAGGTACTAGCTGGAGCCATGCTTACTACCCCAACTCTAGGAAGCTTCTGAGTCCATGCTGCTACCAAGTAGTGCGCTACCCACTGCTCATAAACCCCATTTAAGTGTTTGGTGACAGGGCCTCTTAAAAGAGCCATGTGGTTTTTGCTGCTAAGGCTGAGTCAGGAAGCTGTCTCTTAAAGAAGTACCTCTGCTTGCAGCCAGCAAACAGAGCCTTTCCAAGGAAAAGCAGTTACCAAGAAGCCAAGTTTGACTCCATTTTTGCTTAGAATTTTGTGTTTAGAATCCTTCTTAAAGGCTGTTCAGGTTTTATGTTTAAATTCTTGCCAAACGTTTGGGTGCCATATGTAGCAAGAGTTCTAATTGGTCTTAGTAATACAAACCCATAGTTAGAAATCAGGGTAATTGCTGAAAGATCAGAGAAGTAAAGGAGCCAACCACTAGAGAGACCTTTGATCTCTACCAAATCCTCAGACCAAAGTGGGCAAGATCCTGTCTCCACAAATCCTCAGACTGAATGCCCTGAGCTCCTTCCTGTCTCCTCCTGCCTTATTTGCCTCTCTCTGCCCAGCCATATTCCTTCCTGTCTGTGCCTCCCTAGTGCTGGGATTAAAGGTGTGTGACTCCCTAGTACTGGGAGAAAAGGCGTGAGCCACCACTGCCTGGCCTTTATAACTACCGAGTTGTTTAGCTCTGTACTCTAATCTTCAGGCAAGCTTTATGTGTTAGATCACAAAGTTATCACCACATTACTCCCCTGCAAAGGACCTTAAGAGAGGAGAATAATAGAAAAGCATTTCCATGCAATATGTGTGTGTGGGGGGTATGGAGGTGGGGTGGGGAGAAAGGTGGGTATAGATTTACAGCTCTTACCAGAGTACTGTGTCAGGAACCATTTCTTCTGTGGTGAGAATTACTAGTGCTTTGTAAAAGACAGAAGCCACACTGTCTTTGTATGAAGTGTACCTACAAAGATGCTAATCACTTCCTCACTTCCTTCCTTATGTCCACGGAACCCAAGTCCAAGGCTTTGCTGACAACATCCTTATAAAGCACATGTTTAAAATCTTCAATGCATTTCTAAGCCATCACTGTGGGATTTTTTTTATTATTATTATTTCGTTTGGTTGTGAATTCTTACTCTGTCCAGGTCATGTTAGAGAGAAAATGGTATGTACTTTTATTGACAGAGTTTATCTCTATTCTTCCCATTGATTCTCCTACCCCATGCTGGCCTACCTTAGAAAGGACACAGAAGACAAACAGCTGGGAGAGTGTGGCCAGTTCATCCAAGCAGTCAGCTTCTGTCAGAGGGACCCTGTAGAGAAGGAATATTTGTGCTGTGATTTTGTCTTTGGCAGAAGGGACACCAGGGTATGGCTGATAATATGCCAGAATGACTTTCTTATTCTGCAAAGGTAGGCAAAGGAATCCTCTGGGGACCTTTCTTCTACCAGAAACCCTAGGGTGTGGTAGGCCGATAAAGCACAGGGAGACACAGGTCTTACTGCTCCTGGCACTTCTTCCCAGAGCTGAACAAGAAGAGAAACAGCTGGAGACGACGCGTCTGCAGCTGGGTCTGTACTGCCGAGACTGGAAGTGTAAATGATATTTGCCTTTGGTCATTGACAGGAGCAATTGAACATAGGAGAAAAAAATGTATTATTTCAATCTTATACTTGGCTCAGTTTGATAAGACATATTTAGAAGCAGATGCCCTCTGGAATCCTCTTTGAATTTCATGAATACAATAAACAAATAAGAACAAAAGCTGGAATCGCCTAACATCCATTCACTTATCTGTTTGTTTAACAAATATTAAAAATCTAAATGTCACATGGTGTTTTATTGTGAAGATGCAGTTGGAGTTAGGGTTAAGGGCTTTTAGACAGAAACCTCAGGAAACACTATGCCGATGACGGCAGGCAGTTAGTGAAGAGGAGCAAGAAGTCCTGGCAGGGGACCTGATAAAAACTCCAGGTAGGAAAGTGTGTGGGGCATGGAGGGATCAAGCACCAGAAATCATCAGAGTGGTAAATTAAAGGGGAGGGAGCTAGAAAAAGTGAGGGCCACATTGTCTCACATTGTCAACCATGTGAAAGACTTTGGCTCCTAATTTAAATAAATGCACTTAAATGTTTTAAGTATGTGCATGTGTGTATATGTTATGTGGGGCTTTCAGAAGTGAGTGCAGTGCTTGCAGAGGCCAGAAGAAGGTCTCAGATTCCCCTGGAGTTGAAATTGCAGGTGGCTATAAAGAACCCACATGGGTACTAGAAGCAAAACTCCAGTCCTCTGGAAGAACAGATGTTATTTGTTTTTTTGAGACAGGGTCTCTCTGTAGCTTTGGAGCCTGTCCTGGGACTAGCTCTTGTAGACCAGGCTGGCTTCAAACTCACAGAGATCCACCTGCCTCTGCCCCCCGAGTGCTGGGATTAAAGGTGTGCGCCACCACCACTGTCCAGGAACAGATGCTCTTAACTGTTGTCTCTTCTCTTGAGTCTCTTCAAGTAAAAGTTAAAGGTGTAGATTGTAAGTGGTTTGGTATCTGTTGGCAGAATTTTTTTTAATGCACAAATACAAAATAAACACAAGTCAACAGATGTTGCTGTTTATTAGCAATGAAGTGTCTGTGGTGTGAAAACTATTTTCCAACAGAATCAAGCAACATAGAGCAGATGTGTCCACATGACTAAGGTTGCCGAAAGGGCCCTGTAATCATTTAGACACCTAACTGGCCAGTATCCACAAGGGACAATTGCTCATCTTTCTAGAGTGGGACAATTTACATTTCTATGGATAAGAAGAGTTGGCACTGTTGCCAGTTTTGGGTCCTAGTATAAGTATAAGGTTCTCTCTCCTCTATTTTTTAAAATTAATTTTTTGTGTTGGCATGCATGCAAAGCACTCATGCTATCATGATGTCTGCACATATATGTTAAGTACATGTCTGAAATTAATCAAAGGGACAGGTTGAGCTAGCTAGACAGTACCCCTTATACTAACTATGTGCTGATTACTTATTCTGAAAATACCCCTTACACGCTAAGAGACTCAACTTTTGCTGAACCTTGTAGTCAGAGTTAATAATATACCTTTGAGGTCGCTTAAGACTTAAGACTGCAACCTGCTATGTACTCAAACTGCTTGTTTAACTTGCTTTTAAGAGAACAACAGTAACAGCCAATCTTCCTTGCCTTGGATTCCCATATAATCAATGTTTACAACCTAAGATAATGCATAGCTATAATCCCGTTATGTACTCTTCCACGCCCCAGCCGGGAGTAATGCCATTAAGAGTTCGATCAAGCCAAGGCTCTCTCAAGCACCCTAGTGAACTGTGTCCTTGCCTAGGGGCAGACTTGTCAAGGTCCCATCTGGGGCTGGGGACCAGGGAATTAAGGCTTCAGTTCCTGGGAACCCAGTTTTCTCCCCTGAAGAGCTGTGGTTATCAGCTCTAAGGCAACTGGGTCTGAGGTTTCCTGTATTCTCTGAAGAAGTGTTTTCTGACTTAGCTCTATGGTGACCTTGGCCTACACTCTGCAAATAGTAAGATGCTATACTTTGTAATAAACGTACTTGGCACAAGACAGTGCTTGTGCAAGACCTCCTGACTTCAGAGTTTCTGTCTTCTATATCTTCTCATCTCCTGACCTTCTATATCTTCTCATCTCCTGACCTTCCCACTTAGGACCCTGTTAACCTGCTGGTCCAGGTCATAATGCATATGTGTTGTGATAATTATTTGCCAGAAATATCAAGCCTAGGCTGAAAGTAGTCTTATAAAATGAACATTATATCTATCATAAATGTTGAAAGTGCCGCGTGCAGATATTGCTCGATCAACAGTGACGCTTGTAACACTGTTTGCCATCTGGGTCAGTGGGGTCAGCTGGAGTCAGTGACTTCATCCCTTGTAAAACCCTGTTAAAGATTCCTGTAAATTATCCCTCATTCTTTCCCCATGCGACACTTTCTGGGATGTTCCATAAATACAGAGCAGAACCCTTCATTAGGGCAGACGCACTCAGAGACAGAGTCATAAGACAGCATTCAGGCTAGCACAGACTCAGACTCACAGAGCGGACAGAAAATAGTGGGGGACACAGGGAGAGAGAAGTCAGAATTCAAATGTGGCCTCCCACCCAGTTAAATTACTCCAAGGGAAACTGGTTTTCATAAGGCTATACCAACACATTTTTGGTGGCTCTTCATTATCACTAATGCATTCAAAACTGACTGCCTTGGTAGCCATGTGGGATAAGTCAGCATGGAGGTCGGCCACATGGTGGACAAGCAACCTTATGGTGGACACAGGGCCTTTAGAGAAAGAGCAAGGAAACCCAACATGTCAGGGAAAGCGTGCATAGAGCAGAGATAGAAAGATGAAAATGGAAAGTTGCATTTTTCACGAGTAATTCAGAACAGCAGGTAGACTTTCAAAGCTGTATAGCTCCAATAGATGCCTATTTCAAATCCTTTCTAGTTCTTGACACTACTTACATGCCGAGGATACTTTACTCAAAGTTTGGCACGGGAAGGATGTTGGATGTAAGCATCCTCTAAGGTGGTCCCTCATCCTGCTTGCCCACTGACTGATCCTCACGCATTGTCTAATTCCTGACTCTTGACTAGGGGTGGGATGCTGTGAGTCACTTTTCACTAATGCAACATGACAAAGCTGATCTACAGTCACTGCTGTGATTAGGTTACTAAAGCCTCCAGTAGCCAGGGTGTCCTCTGTTCTCTCCTGTTCTGTGTGGCAGAGTCAGCTGTAGTCACATGAGGCCAGAAGCTGCTGCATCTCCCAGCAGTCACATGGTGAGTTTGGATAGTTGGATGATTGACAGGCTCTAGGGATTGGGTTTGGAACTAGCTTTTCCTCTAGGGTATGAGATGGTTGCAGTCCCAGCCAGTGGGCCCAGCCAGCCTTGACTGTGGTCTTGTGAGGAACTGTGGAATGGCAGACCACAGCTGTACCTGCAGCCCCTAGTTCCATAGGATGGGGAATAAGCAAGGCTGTTTGTTTGAAGTTGCCAAGAACTGAGGTAATCAGCTGGTTGTCCATAGATACCCAATGCAGAATCCATAAGTTCACCAGGGACTGATGGGTCAGGAGATTTATAGACATCTTAAAATTTCATTTTCAGTAAGGATTTTGGAGCTGGGTAAGACTGAGCAACCCCAAGCTCATTATTATAATTTTGGTAAAGTATCTTAACTGGAATTGTTTAGCTCCCCAAGCAACGGGCCCAGCTCCAGATTCTGAGCTTCTTTTTAACACACAGGCCAGGGCTCAAATCATCCTTTACTCAAGTTTTCCACAAACATTAATTAATCAAGTGCTTGGCTCTGAGGACGAAAGGAAAATATATTGTTTCCTACCCCCCAGAAATTTATGCTGGAATGAAGTCAGTCTACAGAAAAGTAAGTTAAAATGCAGAGTGGAGATGGTAATGCCGTCTGCTGAACATGTGCCACACCCTAGGCTGCTCCCAGTGAAACACCAGCCTGACCTAACAACTCCATTTTTACTTGAAACTGCTTGCATACACACACACACACACACACACACACACACACGGTATGCATTAAGAGTGAGGTGACCAGGCTATAAGATCAGTTCCTAATGTTTGTCATTTGAACACATTCTGGAATTCCTAGAGAGGGGCTGGAGATGTCGGTCAGTTGCTGGAGTGCTTGCTTAGCAAGAGCAAGGCCTTAGATTCAGTCCTTAGCATCAAACAGAAATGGGCCATGGTGGCAGTATGATACCAGCATCAGGAGTTCATGGTTATCCTTGGTCACAGAGCACTTTTGAGGCCAGTCTGGGCCACATGAGTTAAACTTTAAATGCAAACAAACACAAATTCCTGGAGAGAAGCTGTTCTACAGCCCACACTCAGTCCACTGTAATCTTAACTTGATGCCAATGTCATGGTAACTATTGCCCTAAGGCCCATCAAGCAATGATATATACAACAAGCTGATATAAATCATTTGATTTTAAGACTGTGGTATATATACCCAATAGATTACTATTCATCCTTTAAAAGGAGACAGATAATATTATTGTGGAAACATGAATGAACCCATAGCATATTGTGCTAGATGAAATAAGCCGGGCACAGAAAAAAAATACCACACCATGTCACTTATTTGTGTGTTCTTTTCTGGTATGTGTGTGGGGGGAGAGGGTTTATTTCATGTTATATCTTGTAGTCCATCCTGAGAGAAGCCAAGGCAGGAACTGGAGGCAGGAACCTAGGGGCAGGAACCTAGAGGCAGGAATTGACACTGGATTGCTTCTTCCCGGTAAGAATTACATTTCTTCTGGCACTTGCAACAGAGTTGTTTGAAATAAGCTTCATCGGTACCAGAGATGGCCCACACAAAAGCATTCTCCTATCCGGTTTTACAATCTTTACAGTGAAAATAGTTGCATTTCGTTCCCCAAACAGGTTGCTTTTCCTGTTCTGAGTGCTGGGAGCATCTTTCTCCTGATCTTCCTTCATCTGTGGGAGTTTCTCCTGCTTGCCACTATCTGGCCTTAATGTAAGTAGCAGCAGCTGACTGGCCTCTGCAGGTCCTGTAAGTTCTCGGCTTCCTCTGCCTTTCTCATCCTTAGGTAGCTGGATCAAGGATCTCAGGTAAACTTCTGTGGGCTTCCAGAGGCTGATTCTGTCCCAGAGGGAGCTGCTGTGCAGAGTCTGAGACCCCAGGGAGCGTTGTACCATGTCTGCCCAAAGGCTCACCTGTACACCCACCTCCTTAGGGTTGGCCTTGCATGGCTGTTGTGATCATCCAGGCAAACATCTACCTGTGTTCTTAAAAGATTGAGATCATCGAAGCAGATAATGCAATGGTGGTTAACCAGAAACTGGAGTATGACAGAAGTGGAGAGACAGTAGTCAAAGGGTACAAGTGTTTCAACAGGCCAAGAGGGGTAAATCCCAAGTATTTGAGGTGATGGACATTTTTGATGAATTTGACTCTTGTATGACAGATCAAAGATTTACTTTGTACCTATAAATACACAATTACAAATTTCCATTATTCAATTAAAAATAGATATATGGGGGCTAAAGAGATGGCTCAGCATTTAAGAACCTTGGCTACTCTTCCAGAGGACCAGGGTTTGAGCCCCAGCACCCACATGGCAATTCACAAGTTTCAAGGCATCTGCCCCCTTCTTCTGGCCTCCTTAAGTACTGGAAGTGCATGCTTCACAGAAATGCAGGCATACACTTATATGCATAAAGTAAAATGAAGTAAAAAACTTAAAAAAAAAACCATATTGCTCTTGCAGAAACCCTGAGCTCCAGTTCTCAACACCCATGTCAGGTAGTTCACAGTCACTTGAAATTCCTGTTCCAGAGGGTATGATGTCCCCTGCTGACCTCCGCAGACACCTGTACTCTATCTATCTATCTATCTATCTATCTATCTATCTATCTATCTATCTCTGTCTGTCTTATATAAAACTAAAACTAACAAAAAAATAAATCTTAAAATAAATAAATATATGGGTATTGATCTTTTGTGGCTGTGACAGGATTCCTGACATAAACAACACAGAGAGGAAATATATTTTTATATCTTGTTTCCAGAAGTTTGGGCCTTTGGAGGGAAGGGATATGCTGTGAAGCTGCTCACTTACTTCCTGGCAACGGGGAAGCCAAGGCAGGAAGTTCTGTGGTTTTCAATAAGCCTGTTCATTACAGCCCATTCCCCAGGATCTGAGATGGTACCACTCATATTTAGTGTGGGTCTTCCCAGCTTGTACTGGATAGTTTTATGTCAGTTTAACACAAGCTTAAGTCTTCTGAGGGGAAGGAGCAAGGAACCTCAAGAAATTGCCTCTGTAAGATCTGGCTGCAGGCAAGCCTGTAGGGCATTTCCTTAATTAGTGATTAACGGGGAAAGGGCCCAGCCTATTGTGGGTAGTGGTGACAGTTCACAAGCAAGCTATGAGAAGCAAGCACCATCCATGGCCCCTGCATCAGTTCCTGCCTTCAGGTTCCTGCCCTGCTTGAGTTCCTCTCCTGACTTCTTTTGATGATGAGCAATGATGTGGAATCATATGCCAAATAAACCCTTTCCTCCCCAAGTTGCTTTGGCCATGGTAATAGTCACCCTGACTAAGACACCACTTCAGTCAATCCTCTCTGTGTAGCCCTTGATACCTGGAACTCACTATGTAGGACAGCCTGCCCTCAAACTCACACGGCCTCTGCCTCCTAGGGGCTGGGAATAAAAGTGTGCTCCACCACAACTGGCAATCTTTTACGTATATACAATGCAGCTGTAGCTCTATTGTAGCCTTACTCACAAGCAGGGTAGGTCTGCATCCACATTAAGAAATCCAGACTGTTTGGGGAACCAACTAACACAGAACAGGGAGACAGAGGAAGAGAGGGGAAGGATGACAGGAAAAAAAGGGGGAGAGAGAGGGGGGAGAGAGAGAGAAGAGAGGGGGAGAGAGNNAGAGAGAGAGAAGAGAGGGGGAGAGAGAGGGAGGGAGGGAGGGAGAGAAGAGAGGGGGAGAGAGAGAGAAGAGAGGGGGAGAGAGAGGGAGAGAAGAGAGGGGGAGAGAGAGAGAAGAGAGGGGGGAGAGAGAGGAAGGGAGGGAGAGAAGAGAGGGGAGAGAGAGAGAAGAGAGGGGGGAGAGAGAGAGGGAAGGAGGGAAAGAGGGGAAGAGAGGAGATGGAAGACAGAGAGAGAGGGAAGAGAGGAGAATGAAGATGGACAGACAGACAGAGAGGAAAGAAGAGAGGCCATGGAAGAGGGGCAAGATGGAAGACTGAGAGAGTATATGAAAACAGCAGGGTTGTACAAAGAATGAATAAGTAGGGAAGGGAAGCCCACGAGCTGGGGGAAGTTAGAGTAGTGGAGGATCTAAGAAGAACTAGGATGCTGGCTTGGATTCTGAAATGTGTAGCAAGTGCTTGCAGTATCAGGGAGCCCGGAGGCCAGAATGTGCTTCAGTAGGCTAATAGGTACTACAGAGAGCCATGTGTCTCTTCTGCCTTTTGGAATTGGGGGTAATGGAGTTTCTTTCGAACCTGACAAAAACCTAGCCCTTCAGGAATTCTGTTATTACTTAAGCTGTAAAATGAAATCTTTAGTTTTAATCCATCTTCTTCAATAGATTGAAAATGCTTACCCGAAGAGAACAGCCCCTGCATGTTTTCTAGGAAGGCCCCAGCCATGGCTCCCGTGAGTGAACTGTACTTGCTCCTTACCGTGTAGTCTTTGTGTCCCCAACATCTCACACACTGTCACTGCTGAGTTGTTCAACCTGGAGTTGGTGACTCAACACCTCCGTTCACTTCTCTTCATTGTCAAATCCAAGTGACATTTAACTTGACGCTTTTGCCCGCTTATACCCTGAACTATCTTCAGTAAGACAGGCAACTTTGTGAGAGCTGAGCTGCTGGACAGTCCCAAGATTTAATGTGGTATCAGAGACTTTGGAAAAGAGGCAGAAGAAAGGAGTGCAGTCCATGGTAGGTAGGTAACTGGGTAAGACATGGAAAAAACGGAAAGCTGGGATGAGAAGGAAACAGGAACCACACCAGAGGGTAGGAGTGATGGAGCCTAGAACAGTATCTGTATAGTGGAGATTGCTGAAAGTGTGTTTTATTAGGTGTACTGGCTGTTTGTTTTGTTTCTTCTTTCTTTCTAGATTCATCTGAGAAGAGCAAACTTCAGCTGAGAAAATGCCCATCAGATTGGCCTGTAGGCATGTCTATGGAGCATTTTTTCATTAATGGTGGATGTGGGAGGGCCGAGTAAGGCCTGGGTCATCCCTAGACAAGTCCTGGTGTGTATAGAAAACATGTAAACGGAGACTTCTTGTTTGTTTCCCAGCTGCCCAGACCCAAATAATCACACAGAAACCATATTAATTACAACACTGTTTGACCAATAGCTCAAGTGTATTCCTAGCTAGCTCTTATATCTTAAATTAAACCATTTCTATTAATCTGTGTTGCCGTGAGTCTTTGGCTTACCAGTAAAAGTTGTGGGCATCTTTCTCCTTCAGCAGCTACATGACATTTCTTTGACTCTGCCTACTCTCTCTCTATGTCTCTGTTCGGATTTCATGCCTGGCTTTACTCTGCTAAGCCATTGCCCAAAAAAGCTTTATTCATCAATCAACAAAGCAACACATATACAGAAGGACATCCCACATCACAAGCAGGCTGAACAAGCCATGTGGAGCAAGACAGGAAGCAGCAGTCCTCCACCGTGTCTGCTTCATTCAGTTCCTGCCTCCAGGTTCCTATCTTGGCTTCCCTCAGTGATGGGGTATGACCTCTATCTATAAGCTGAAATATGCCCCTTCTTCCCCGGGTTGGTATTGCTCAGTGTTTTATCATAACAACTGAAGGCAAATTGGGACAGAGGTGACCACAGTGTTAACTCTGGTCAGAAAGATGGCTCTGAAGTGTTCTAGACTGACATCTAGAAGGCCATGTTTACAGGCAGCATGGGCAGAAAATCAGGGCTCTGATCAAGGGTGCTGGTAAGAATGCATCACCTCCTCTCTATCCGAAACCAACCACTCACTATTAAAAGTGCAATCGAACAGGAAGACACTCCAGTCCACATGTTCATATACATCTGTAAGTTATTCACATCTCTCAACCTTAGAGGAGTCAACAGTTAGATGTGAGTAGCAGGGGAACTCTGACCAGGAGAAACCTATTTTTTGTATCTACTCATAGTCTATCTGTTTAAGAAAATTTCAAATTGGGAGTATTGGGGAACAGCCCCCAGAACACAGAAAGGCCACAGTTTACAGGCAAAGAAACAGAGAAAGTTGCTCCCTGCCATTCCATTTTATTTTGTCAGATTCCTCAGTACTTGAGAGCTGCTCCCCCTGATCATGTGATTCTAAAATTTTAATTAAATTGGATTCCAATAGTTTATTTGATCATTACTATGTAGACTATTTGAATATCAAACAAATGATGTAGCTAATAGTTAGCACCTGTATCTTTAAGCCAGGTATAAGTTTTTGAAAATATTTACTTATTTTTATTATATGTATTTGCCTCCTTCTTGTATGTATATGCACCATGAGTGTGTAGTACCTATATAGGCCAGAAGAGAGCATCAGATCTCTCAGAACTAGAGTTACAGATGGTTGTGAGGTACCATGTGAGTTCTGGGAACTGACCCTGGGTCCTCTGGGAGAACAGCCAATGCTCTTAACCACTGAGTTATCTCTCCAGCCCCTAGGTCTTTCTTTTCTATGTACTCATCCAGTGTTATACATTTCCCTCTAAGTTTTGCTGTTACCAAAATCCACACATTTTGATGAGTTGCCTTTTTCTTTAATGCAAAATACTTATTTATTTTTAATTTCTTTTCTGCTTGTTGCTATTTAGTGTGTCATATAATCTGCACATCTGAGAGTTACTCAGGTCCCTTTCTGTCACTGACGCTTAGTCCAAATTTACCTTAGTCTGAGAGACAGTGAGTGTGTTATAATCCTTTTATTTTCTGAGATCCTTTTGTGGCCCAGAATATGGTCTACTTTGGCAAATGTTCAGTGTGAATTTGGGAGTCATGCATAACATGCTGTTGGATAAATTCACCTCTAGATATCCACCGAGTTAGTTAATTGATGGTGCAGCTGAATTCTGTTTTAGCACAATGTCTTTTTTTTTTTAAGGGTAGAGACCTTTTAGTGTGTCCTGTACTTTTTTCTTGGCAGTAGGACAGCGTGCACTGGTATAGGGTGCTGCTCTGGGTAGGTGTTGATAAATCCAGAAGCAAGGTACTCCTGGGACATACCCTGACTTCTCAGGCTTTTAGCAATCTCGCCCAAGCTTCCTGCAGCTTCCATAGTGGCCTTGAGTTGGT
The DNA here is from genome assembly GCA_001685075.1 of Bramus lutescens. Taxonomy (NCBI): domain Eukaryota; kingdom Metazoa; phylum Chordata; class Mammalia; order Rodentia; family Cricetidae; genus Bramus; species Bramus lutescens. The sequence continues at coordinate 23,367 of LOEQ01006667.1, read as the reverse complement.
ATTTTCCTTCCTCCTGGCCACTCAGGCTCAGATAAAACCTGCACAAGGCAGTTTCTCTGGAGGGGAGGCCATATTAAGAACAGAATTAGCTAAGAACAATTCTTTTCCCCCGAGCTGGAAACATGAATGAGTTTTTCCTCAAATATTTACAGTAAGGATCAGATGAAGCTTTCAGAAATAAAAGTGACAGTTGTGTCAGGCCGTACTGTGGCTGGTCTTTCCAGTGTTCAGAATGTGTCCCTGAGCCTGCAGTGAGCAGTAGGTTGGTCCCACAAATACTATACAACACCATTCATTTATTATTGTTGGTCCATTTGAACAGTCCTGATGTTCTAGGCAGGCAAATGGCATTGTTGTGGCTGTTTGTACCCCCTGACGTGAGCACCTCATGCTCTTGTGGTCTGAGGTGGAAAGCACACATGGAAGCAACCTGGGATTTGAACTTCGCAGTGTGGAGAGTTGCTGCCTGCCAGCCGTGCAACACTGGGGAAGCCTTTACACTACTGCACACAGTGGATGTATTAGTGTGTCTGCCACAGGGTTGTTATTTGAAAGAAGACGGAAAACATTTTGCACTACAGAAACTCTAGTCTACTTAACATTAGCTCTAGGACTAGAGTCTAATGTTATTTTTCAAGACAGAGTTTCTCTGTGCAACTGCTTTGGCAGTCCTGGAATTCGATCCACAGACCATGCTGGCCTTGAACTCACAGAGATCTGTTTGCTGTTGCCTCGCAATTGCCAGGATTAAAGGCATGCGCCACTACTGCCCAGCTTAGAGTCTGATTCTGAAGGAATTTTCTAATACTAATAGATAGAAAACTCAAACCCAAACACAGAAGGAGAGTTTATTGGCTCCTACGACTCAAAATTGAAGAGGAGTGTCTGTTGTAGGAGACGTTGTCCTCAGGTCCCACTGTCTGTCCTTCCAGTCCACATGCCTACCTGTGGCTCCATCGAACCTTCATAAGATCCCAGTCTCATGTCAGCTGCCGGAGACTAGACAATGGGCCATTCTGCTAAGAATGAATTTCTTTCTAGTAGTTTCTTTGTAAACCACGGGGTTCGCCCTAATTGGGCCTAGTTAGATGGCATGCTCATTTCTATAATGAACTGGTTAAAATGACTGACTCAACATGAGTCACAGGAGCCTTCTCCAGGGCCTGGTGGTATAGCATTGTGGGACACAGAAACCAGAAGAGNNNACACGCTGTTCTACGAGGGAATCTCAGTGTTTCTGAGATGATGCCATTTATTCCGAGTATGCTGGGCCCAGGAGAAAAAGCTTTCACAGAAGAAACTGCCTGTTGGTTTTAGTCATCTCCTTCTTCTTGTTTGTCTGAAGCTCATAATTATAATGTGCGGCGCATCTCTTCTCCCCTCTGGCAGCTGGCTGCTCACATCTGTTTTGAGTTGAGTGATGTATAGGAAAACCACATTCTCCTTGGGGAGGGAACATGGCGAGCCTCTCTCCCTGGGTTTGCTGAGCACATTCTTACTTTTAGCTTGAGGGGAAGATTTATACATGACCCCAGCCAGTATTCACCCTGAAACGGCAGAAGATTTAATGTTTCATTGTGCTAAAGCGCTTTTCCACAGCTAAACGGAACGTTCTATGCTCACAAAGCTATTCCGATGCACATAGACTTGGCACGTTACAGCAGTAGTGTGGGTGAAATTATATTTTTTAAAGCTGATTTTATGTCTATTTGCTTACTTTAACAGTAGTGCTAGATGAAGCAAATTAAAACTTAAGTAACATTTATTTTCTGAATCCTGTTAAAGAACAGCCACAGGTAGGTACTCATATTTTAAGGATCATTTCTACAGGGCCAGGGAGAACAATCCACTTTTTAAAAAATCTTCTCTCATATATTACAGAACATCAAATCAAATAAAATCTCTTGCTTCTTTTTTTGAAGGAGACAGATCATTAAAAGAACTTCCTCGACTGGCCACAGAGAACAGCTCCAACACAGCCTCTACACCTAAGGCTCAGGGAGCACTGAGGAAGAAGAGAATAGAGAAAGTGAGAGCCAGAGGACCAGGGTGGCTGCTGAGACTGAGTCCTGTGTATATGACAATGAGACTGCATCTGTGAAAGAATCAACACTGGTCTCCCAATCAAGACCCACACAATGTCAAGAGCCAACTTGCCCAAGTGGATGGGGGAAATCCCATGATTCCTGCCCCTCCATGAAGAGACACAGGCAACGGATGGCTGACGAGAGAGGTATAGACAGTACTCTCCAGGGAGAGGACCCCTGGCAGATCAGCCAGTCCCAAGGGGTCAGCCCTAAACTCATGTCCACGTGAGCAACAGTAAATAGACTCAGCAGATTGTATGTATACATCCCTGTGTGTATGTGTCTGTGGTTGACAATAATTAAAGCAAAAGAGGTCATGATTTGAAGAGGGCCCGGGGGAGACCCAGGAGGAACATTGTAGGTGCGAGAGGGTAGTAAGGATAACTCATGTATAAAATTCTCAAAATGCTTTCAAAATTTAGCTAAAAATAAGATTGTTGGGAAAGAGTGAATTTTAGAAAGAAGTTGGGGCATCTGTATCTTCTTCTGCTTTGGACTCTGTGATTATTGATAAACGTGAAAACAGGTGGATAACTTGACCACTGAGGATACTGTGCTTCTCTGCTACGGGTTTTCAAAAATACAGTGGAAGGCTTTCAGATTTTATTTTCATTTTTGTTAGACTTTTATTTTGACTGTGTTGTCTCAATAGTAGGTGCTGTTTTGGTTTTATTAAAGACCTGTGAAGGGCTGGAGGGATGGCTCAGAGGTTAAGAGCACTGGATGCTCTTCCAGAAGTCTTGAGTTCAATTCCCAGCAACCACATGGTGGCTCACAACCATCTGTAATGAGATCTGGCGCCCTCTTCTGGCCTGCAGACATACCTATAAACAGAACACTGTATACATAATAAAAAAAAATCTTTAAAAAAAAGATCTGTGAATACATCAATACCCAATACCCAGTTGAATGATAGAAGCTCTTTTTTTTCTTTTTTTTCATAGAGATGTGACCTTTCCCTTTTTCGGATACTGCTTGGTCTCCATCACTCAGTTTTCCCATCAGGACCAGAGGTTAATATAAAGGTGGATTTGCTTTGCTGTCAGTAACCGATGCCCGCTGAAATGGCAAGGCAGAGCGACACCTGTTCAGGTGTCTGAGTACTGGGAAAGTCAATGACACCCACAGGGGACGGTCCCCTTCCACAGTCTGTCAGATGGTCTGGCAAAATGAAAAAGAAACTGTAAAGTTCTTTTGAATCCCCCTCCTAACCCATGATGCACAGGATTGGGTGCTCTGGGGTGCTGCTGTCCACTAGATGGGATACACAGGATTGGGTGCTCTGGGGTACTACTGTCTACTAGCCTGGCTCTACCGTGTAGGATTAGTAGATTTTCCCCACAATTTACATTTTACAGTGGATTTCAACTCCAAGCCCACAGGTGGCATGAAAGGAGTCAGAAGTTCAGTGTTTAGAAGGGTGCTGGTAACCACGTGGTCCTTTGTGAATGGTCACCATGGTTACAGAACGGAGTGAACCCAAGCAAGAAGGAGCTAGGATTCTGGGCTCAATCATGTTTGATTTTGTTATGGTTTTCCCTCCAGTTGAGCCCGTGACTCTACCTGGGCCATAATTCTTCCCTTTGTGAATTTAGGGCAGGAACAGCTGTGATGTCAGAGGGGTTTTAGTTTAAATGAGATAATATATGCAAAACACTGAGAGCAGTGCCCAACACGTGGAATCACCACATAAATGAAGCATGGTTATTGTAGACAGCGTCTGGGCTCTATTATGAGTCCCCAGAGCATGTAGAAGACATTTACTTATTCAGTTTTCATCAGTTCTGTGGACAACTGGGCTTTATCTTTGTTTTTTTAATATTTATTTATTTATTTATTTATCATGTAAACAATATTCGGTCTGCTTGTATGTCTGCAGGCCAGAAGAGGGCACCAGACCTCATTACAGATGG
>LOEQ01006666.1:45773-59618 GCA_001685075.1 Bramus lutescens | reverse complement strand
GAAAAATAGTTCTCTCTCTCTCTCTCTCTCTCTCTCTCTCTCCTCTTCCGTGAAGAGCCAGTTATGATTATTGTGTTAATTGTTAAATGTTCACGCTGATGCTGAATACTTAAGACATGTTAAAGGAATTGATGGAAGGTAGATTTCGTTAGATAAATGGTTGTCTGCAGACTTGCAGGTCTTAGGTTGTCAAGTCCTGCTTCCAAGTCCTTACTTTTCACCGATAGGGTAAGCCAGGTCTCCAAAGAATGGATTCTTGAATCCTTAAGACAAATGTCATATCTGCTGCACACTGCCCTTTCAGGCATTGCTAAGTTGTCTCCATATTGTGGGTGGGTACACCTGCAGAAATATTTAATGATTAAGAAACTCCATTGGACTAGTGTTTGTCAAAATGGATGAAAGATCAGTTTAAGGGGTGTTAGGAAGAGAGAGAGGAAAGAAAGATTACATATTTAGATCAGTGATTTTTCATGAAACCTGAATTGCAGAATCATGAAAATGTGGAGTGAGTGCTGTGTGTTTGGAATCAAGATGGAGAATACAATAATAACAATAATAATTTTCTTTGCAGTGCTGACCTTGAACCAAGGTCCTTACACATTCTAGGCAATTGTCCCACGACTGAACTGTATCTCTAGCCCTAGGATGTATGTCTGACGATGCATTGCTGCTTGGGGGAGGTGGGGGTGGGAGAAGCCTGAAAAACACCATGCTACACAGTGTACTTAATATTTTTGGATGCTTAGATTTGAAAGGTTTAAAAAGGCATCTAGTTTATTTCTCTGCTTAGACAGTGTTTCATTTTAAGAATAGTACAGACTTAATTATCTTTCTTATCATCTTCCCATTTCAACATTTGCTTTATTTTGTGAATAATTTCCTTCTCTAAAGCTATTATTTCAGTTAGGGAGGTTATAAATTGAAATAGAAAGGCGTTTCTTTCACGCTCCCCACTTTTCTATAGCTCGTCTCTGTCAGTTGGACAATGGACACATCACAAATCATGTGCTCTCCCTCCACCCAAGTAGTCTCAGAGAAGCCTGGGCTGCTGTGCTATCATGGCATCAAATACCCTGTGAATCTATCATCATCATCATCACCATTATATTTAGTTTCTTTTTTTTGAGATAAGGTCTCAAGTAGCTCAGGTTAGTCTCAGACTCGCTATGTAACCAAGGATGCCCTTGAACTCCTGATTCTTGTGCTTTCTTCCTCCTGAGTACCACCATGCCTTGTTTAGGGATGCTGGGAATTGAACTCAGAGTTTTCTGTACACTAAGTAAGTACTCTATTAACTAAGCTATTACTCTATCCCTATTTTTAGATGTATTTTTATACATGTGTTTTGCCTGCATGCATACACACACATGCATGCACACACATACATGCACACATGCAAGCATGCATGCCTGCTGCCCAGGAAGGTCAGAAGAGGGGATTGAATCCACTGGAACTCAGGTTACAGACAGTTGTTAGCTATCATGTGGAATTGACCCTCAGTCCTCTGGAAGAACAATCAGTGCTTTTAACCACTAAGTCATCACTCCAACACCTCTACTCCTATTTTTAAATGTTAACATTGCTGCATATCAATCCCCCTTTGAGTCAGGATAGAAAGGGGAAGTTAAGGGGATGAAAGGGAAAAGAGCCCCTCACCCTGGGCCTAGTTGAAGTCTCTGGCCAACTGAGAATCAAGAACCCCAGCACAATGAACACAGGTCTGCTGTGAGAGTGACCTACATAGAGATGATTCTCCTTTTATAGGGAGATATTTCAAATAAACTTAAAAAAAATAGGGGTTGGAGAGATGGCTCAATCATTAAGAGCACTTACGCTTTTCCAGAGGACCTAAGTTCAGTTCCCAGCACCATATCAGACAGCTCACAGCCTCCTGTAACTCTAGCTCCAAGGGAACTGTTGTCTCCTGGTCTCAGTAGACACTGGCACATGCGAGGCACACACTCACATAGGGCCTCATGCAAACAGATACACACAAGTAAAAAATATAGTAAAAATAAAATCTTATTTGTTTGCTGAGACAAGGTTTCTCTATATAACAGTCCTGGCTGCGCTGGAACTCACTCTGTAGACCAGGCTGGCCTCGAACTCACAGAGATACACCTGCCTCTGCCTCCCAAGTGCTGGGATTAAAGGTATGCACTACCACTACCCAGATAAAAATATATCTTAAAAAGGAATGTTTAAATAGTAACAAACTATGGCCAAACATCCAATATGGGTTTTCTCCTCTCCCAGCTGCAGTCTGCAAGCCTGCGGTTTTCTAGGAGGCTCATGAGCAACTCCAGGTGTAGTGAAATTAAAATCTTGACTTCCTGTGCAGTCTTTGTGACCTTTGAGAGTTTTTAAATGATTTGTTTAAAAATTATTTTTAACTCTCTCTATATGTGTGTGGGTGTGTGTACATGAGTACCCTTGACTTTAGAGGCCAGAAACATTGGATCCCCTGGAACTGGAGTCACAGGTGGTTGTGAGGTACCCTATATGGGTTCTGGGACTTGAACCCTGGCCTTCTGCAAGAGCAATATGTGCTCTTAACTGCTGAGCCGTCTTTCCAGCCCATGACCTATGGTTTTAACTTATCAGACCGCAATCTTATCCAACTCACTTCAGGACCACACTATAGACCTCATTATAAAAACAATAAATAATAAAAGTTTCTTAGCAACCTATTGAGAAGCCACCAGAATCGTATGTATGGCTTCTGCTGAGACATCTAAACATCATTCCTTCCAGTGTCCCCCACATGGCTGAGTGTGTGCTAGCCTTTCTCTGAGCACCTTTCTATCTATTAGCCCCTCTACTCAAATCTATGTTAAGATCTCTTAATAAATCCCATCTCTGGGGTGGCGACCAGTGTACTCTCCATGCAGACCTAGTGACCTGAATTGGATCCATGGAGCCCATTCCATGGTGTCCGCTGATCTCCATGTGTGCACAATGGCATGTGCACACACACTCAGAATAAGAATTTAAAAAAAAATTAAACCTCTTAAACTTATTTTGTGCTGGCTTACCCTCAAGTTCTTTTCTGTCGTGCAGTCCTGGCTTCACCCGAGTAGAGAGGTCCTGGAAACAAACTTCTCGGTTTTCTGCAGGAAGCATCATGGAGATGCACCTCTCCTTCTTACTGCACTGTTGCTGGCACCTTCTAGAGCTTCCTCCTCCTGAATGAGGAATTTGGAGGTCTGCCGTGCTTGACTCTGTCCCTATTAGCCAGGGGACTTGGGGTTGTGCTGAGCCAATCTGTGGTTTGGGATGGAACTCTCTCTCTCTTTGCAACCGTCCCTCACACACTTAGACACACTCCTTTGGCTCCTGTCACTTTTACTAGTTTGCCATTTGGATCAGAAGGCTCTGTACACACATGGGTTGGTAGGCAGTCACCTACCACAGTTGCCAATAATTGGTCAGTGGCCTGCTGATAATATTAAATGGTAATGACAGCATCAGAATACTCTTAGTTATTTTGAAAGCTAAAATTTACTCAATCCTCAATCCTCACATTGTACATGCTTTAAGTCGATGAATTTGCCTAAAAACTGTCTCCCTGGAAGTAGGCCTGGATAGGTTGAAGTGTTAAACGGTGGTTCTGGCAGTGTTCAACTTCAGAAGTCTGACTTTCCTGCCTCGGGTTAGACAGACAGATGAGGGCAGGAGCCTTCATCAGATACCTGGTTCCCACTTCACTTTCCTCTCACTCACTCATTGAATACTAAGCCTGAGTTTTGCACCCAAATACCCCCTCCCTAAAATACAGTTTGGCGTCTGTGAGAGCATTCAGGGACCTCAAAGTCTTACCTGGTGTTTGAGGCCTACCAAGCAGACCTCACAGAGCTCCTTGCCCACCAGGTGGAAGGGGATAATTTGCATGCATACCTAGACTGGGAGGGAAAGTGCTCTCAGAACACTGTGGGTAAGGGGTCAGAGTGCTGTGCAGATATGTGCTTTAGCCAGGTGTAGGGGTACTCACCGGCGATGCCAACACTTTAGGAGGCCCAAACTGGAGGGTCCCAAGTTCAAGGTCAGCCTCTGCTGTATAGCAAGGTCCTATCTCAAAAATAAATAATTAGATTTTAAAAAAAGTGCCTTGAGGGAGAGAGAAAGCAAACTGGTGACCTGATGTAAATGATGACTTCCACTTGGCTAGTATTCTGCTTTGCCATAGGCCAAGGCTGCTATTCAGTTTTCTGGGAATCGACCTGAACAGTAGATCTTGGAGTTGAAATATGGGGGTCACATGACAGTGGCTGGTGTATAAAGGGAGGAAGAGAATTCGAGAACAATGAGAAATGTAATTCTAAAAACTTCAGCTTCACTGTTTCCTTTCTGAACGAATGACTCTCTCCTTAGTTGGCTCATGGCATTCATCTGTCTGGGGAAATGACAATGTGTAACTATGGTAACTGTGTTTGTGACACTCAGAGTAAGGGTTCAGAGCAAGACAAGAACTTTGTAAATGCGCTTGGTTGCTTGAAAGACTGCCCACATTTTTTCCTTTTTATTTTTTAGTTTCAAAGTAAAGCCTGTCTCCAGTTGTGGGGACTTAAACTCTGAGGGCTTAACTCAGAGAATTGTCCCACAGAGTTGAGAAGTTAGGGATTCTTTGGTTTGCCAGGCCATAAAATTCACTGCCTACTACTGAAAGAGCATAAAGGGGAGGAGGAAGGAGGAAACAGTGTTTTTTTGCCTGGGGATCATAAGCAGAAAAGTAAGCGAAAAGGAGGAACAGAAAAGAGCTACTTTTAAATGTCTTACTGGGGGGAGTGCATGTGTGTGCGCGTGCATGCGTGCTTGTGTGTGCGTGAATGTGTGTGCATGCGAGCATGTGGGTGGGGGAGTGTGTGCATACTATGGAGGCCAAAGGTGATGTATTTTGTTTTCCATAGTTATATGTGGAGACATGGGAACCTCAGAGCAAGCAGACTAGGTAGACTTAGCAAGCTCTGAGTTTAAGTGGGAGTCCCAACTCTCACTCTTTGGGGATTAGACTCAGGTCATCATCATATTTTTTACCTGTCAAACCATCTCATAGACCCACAAGCATTTTTACAAGATTTTCAAGAGATGGGGAAATAGCTCAGAGAGGGAAGCGCTTGCCTTGGATCCTCAGCATCCATGGAAATGCTGGGTGGGTGTGGCAGCCTGCTTGTAATGTCGGCATTTAGGATGAGCAAAGCAGCTAGATGGACTCAGTGAGCTCTGGATTCGAGTGAGAGAACCTGCTTTAATATACAAGATGGAAAATGATAGAGGAAGACACCAGACATCCTATCTCCATGCTAGCATGCACAGCATGTGCATAAGAACTCCCATACAAATATCTACACATATGCAAACATGCATGCACACACATCACATCACATACACACACACACAAAAGACTTTTGAACTCAAGATATGAACTATTTACAAGAGTTACCCCAGAGATGGAATCTGGAAAGAATTAGAATGGAAAGCCTGCCATCCATAAGTAAGATTGATTTTTGTTCTATCCTGTCAAATACTTATCACGATGTACACTACTCTAAGTAATAATAATAAGAGCTACCACTGTGGAGTAACTACTGTAAACTAGGTTCTGGTCTGGGCACCGTATATATTATACATCTATCTAAACTTTTTAAACACGTATGTGTTTACTGAGTATGTGCATGTGTATATGTGGTGTGTGTGTGTCTGTAGTCAGGTCTCTCCTTCCACCATGTTGAGTCCTCAGTATTGAACTCAGGTTGTGAGGTTTGATGGCAAGTGCCCTTATGTAGTGCTAGGCATCAAATTCAGGACCTCATATATTCAAGCTAAGACCTAGACTGAGCTACATTCCCAGACCTAAAATTCAACCTTTATGCCAATGTGCTAGTCAGTATACGTAGGATATGCTTAATTAACAATGAAGAGTTTGTTGTGATGTAGGAAGCCCAGTATGTTCTGGGTAACTTATTAGTGCAGCTGTACTCCATGGGTTGACTCTGGGATCTAGGCTCTTTCCACACTGGTGGCTACGGTGGTTTGAATGAGAATGGCCCCTATGGCCCATATGTTTGTATACTTGGTCCCTAGTTAATAGAACTGTTTGAGAAAGATGAGGAGGAGGTGTGGCCATGTTGGAGAAGGTGTGTCTATGGGGACCAGCTTTGAAATCTCAGAAGCCATGCCAGGCCCAGTGTCTCACTCTCTTTCTTTATGCCTGATGTCTATGGATCAGGATGTAAAGCTCTCAGCTACTGCTCCAACACCATGCCTGTCTGCTTCCCACCATGGTGATTATGGACTGTAGTAAGCCTCCAGTTAAGTGCTTTCTTTTATAATAGTTGCCTTGGTCATGATGTCTCTTCACAGCAATAGAACAGTGACTAAGACAGAGGCGTACCTTCTCCCTAATGGGAAGCAAATAATATTTTTTTGTGTGTTTAGTAAGATAGGATCTTGCTCTATCTCAGATTGGCCTAGAACTCTATGTAGCTCAGGCTGACTGTGACCCTGTGATCTTACTACCTCAGCCTTCCTGAATATTGGGGTTACAGGTGTATACCACCAGGACAGTAGTTTTTGAATTAACCTTTTAATTAATAAATTAATTAACTTTTGTTTTGTTTTTTTGAGACAGGGTTTCTCTGTTAGCCCTGGCTGTCCTGGAACTCATTCTGTAGACCAGACCAGTTTTCGAACTCACAAAGATCGACTTCCTCTGCCTCCTGAGTGCTGGGATTAAAGGTGTGTGCCACCATTGCCTGACTTGGATTAACTTTTAGATGCTCTGAGCCAAATTCATTCTTGAAGTCTAACTTCAGCTGCAAGAAAGGTGTCCAAATTTGCTGTTGCTGTGATAAATATCATGACCAAAAGTTACTTGAGAGGAAAAGGTTTATTTCAGATTACACTTCAGGATAACAATCAATCATTGAGGAAAGTCAGGACAGGGGCGGGAATCTAGAGGCAGGAACTGAAGCAGAGACCTTGGAGGAACACTGCTTACTGGCTCGCTCCCTTGGTCTTCTGTTCTCAGCTTCTTATACATCCTAGGACTGTCTGCTCAGGGGTAGCATTGCCTGCAGTAGGCTGAGCCCTCCCATATCAATCAACAGTCATGACAATTTCCCACAGACATGGCCACAGGCCAGTCTGATCTGGGCACTCCCTAGGTTGAGACTCCCTCTTCTAGGAAATCCTTGGTTGTATCAGGTTGACCACAGAAAAAGTCAGAGCAGGTTCCTTTTTGTTTGTTTATTTGTTTTGTTTTTCAAGACAGGATTTTTCTGTTTAGCTTTGGAGCCTGTCCTGGAACTTACTCTGTAGCCCAGGCTGACCTCAGACTCACAGAGATCCACATGCCTCTGCCTCCTGAGAGCTGAGATTAAAGGCGTGCACCAACACTGCCTGGCTAGAGCAGGTTCTTGAAAATGCAGAGTGGTCTGCACGAATATTTCTTGACCCAGAGTCAAGGCACTGGTCATGGGAGTAGGGCCAGGCTTTAAGAGCCACCATATTTGCAGGGATGTAGAATCTGAGCAACCTTCCTCAATGCCAAAGACAATCAATCAATTCCACTCACTGAAGCAGCCGGGCCACCTGGTCATCTGTGTTCTCTAGAGGCTCCTTGATATTCCAGATATGAAATAACATCCTATGTGAGCGATAGTAATAATAGTGAGAAACCACCTGTTAGCAGAACAGTCTTCAGTTCTTTGGCTACACATGCCATAGATAATCAGGAAAAGCAGCGTTTCCTGGGAGGTTCTTATCTAAAGAACCTGATTGGGTGTGATCTTTCCTCAGGGTCAGCATACCCACAAATGGGCCTCAGGTCTGAAGGTTCTGCAAATGTCTGTTCAAGTGTGCACTTTTTTCTGGGAAAGATAGTCTATCCTCTTCATTAAGATGATTGAGGGGGGCTGGAGAGATGGCTCAGTGGTTAAGAGCACTGGCTGCTCTTCTAGAGGTCCTGAGTTCAATTCCCAGCAACCATATGGTGGCTCACAACCACCTGTAATGAGATCTGGTGCCCTCGTGGCGTGAAGGTGACCATGCAGGCAAAACACTGTATATATAATAAATAAATGTGTTTTTTTTAAAAAGATGATTGAGGGGTTCACAATGCAGAAAAGGTTTAGAAAAATCATTCTTCTTGGCTAGAAATGGGGTCTTGGCATACTGGAAGAGGATATGGAAGCCATTCTTCTCGGCTAGAAATAGGGTCTCGGCATGCTGGAAGAGGATATGGAAGCCATTCTTCTCGGCTAGAAATAGGGTCTTGGCATACTGGAAGAGGAGTTAGACGCCTGCCAGGCAGCTGGGAAGGAAAGAGGTTGGCATTTGTTATAGCACAACTGCACTAACTCAGACTCAGCAACAAGAATTACTTCCTGGACAGAAGAAAGTGAAGTTGTTTTTCTTCTATAAAATTATTTCAAGCCATGTGTGCTGGTGCATGCCAAGCACTTGAGACATGGAGGCAGGAGGATCACCATGGGTATTGAGATATTGTCTCTCTCTCTTTCTTTCTCTCTCTCTCTCTCTCTCTTTCTTCCTTTTTTAAAAAGATTTATTTATTTATTATGTATACAACATTCCTTCCATGTATGCCTGCAGGCCAGAAGAGGGCAGCAGATCTCGTTATAGATGGCTGTGAGCAACTATGTGGTTGCTGGGAATTGAACTCAGGACCTCTGGAAGAACAGTCAGTGCTCTTAACCTCTGAGCCATCTCTCCAGGCCCTCTTTCTTTCTTTCTTTTTTCTTTTTTAAAAATATTTAAAAGTCTTGTCTGGCAGATGTTTTCAGATTTTATTACCTTTTCTTTCAGGGAACTAAAAAAAGGCAATCCAAGTGGATTCTTTTGCTGCCATGGGCAATGGCTTCCTTTCTCTTTCTGCTTTTGCTGTACATCCTCAATAACAAGGGACCAGTGGAGCATGACATCCTGTAACTCCCGAGGCTGAGGCAGAAGGATCACTCCAAATTCTAGACCAGTTTGGTCTTCATAGCTAGTTTGAAGAGAGCCAGGACTACATAGTGTGACTTTAACTGAAAGAGAGACAGAGACACACGCACACACACACACAGAGACAGAGACAAACACCTCCAAAAGAAGGTTAACCTCTATGCACACCACAAACCTCTGAACCTTGATTTTCAAGAATTGCATCTCATCTATAATGATTAATCTTCAAATCCTTTAAAAGAATGAGCTGGTAAATTATTTACTTTTCTTGGTTGCTTTCTGGAAATTATTCATGGCTATATTAAAATGCAAATATTGTTAACTTGAAAAAGAGAAAAATCATTATTAATTTTTTCTCAGCAGTCCATTATAATATGAGCCAGTCAGACATCAAGTATCTATCAAATAATACAATTTATATTTCCATGAAGCTTTATAACATTAATTAAATTACTAGGTAATCACACCTGGCCAACTCCATAGCAACAGCATAGTTTTGCTTGTGGGTGTCTCTTAAATAATATTAAAATGAAGCTCACTAAGTCATTATCACCTATGAAATCAAGCAGGAATTCACAGTGAAATCTTGATGGCTGATGAAGTTGCTCTCGTGAATTTTTGTAAAACACATTTTGAAGCTAGAGACCTTTAATTGCTTCTTGCTAAAATCTAATGAGTAATCTCCTTTTCTTTCAAAACCCAATCTTTAAGTTTCTTTTCCTTAGCTCCGGAGCCCCTTGCATTTAAGGTGGTATCTGCAAATGAAAGCCAGCCACAGCTTCTAAGCTCATTATTCTGGGGCTGCTCAAAGGAGCTCCAGTAGCCGTTTACTTCCTGGTGATTTCCCTGTGGGGTCTGGCATCCCCCATCCTCCTTGCGGCTCAGAGGCTCTGACTTCCTCCCAGACTCAGTGCAGTAGATGTTAATCCAGTTTAGGAGCTGCTCAGATGATGAAAATTTTTGTCGTTTTTGTTCTTCCTAGTACATTTCCCAAAATGAAGTCGCTTCACTTTTCAGCTTCTCCCACCCTGAGGGTATTGGCATCCTTTCCACTCCCAACTACATTACCCACAGCAGCTCCTCCCGGTCCACCTCACACTGAACCTCAGTGACTGGGTCTGTGTATTAGCAGAAGGGACACCACAGAGGCTGCCTCTGCCTTTGTGCCTTTGTTGTGGGTATTTGACACTTGCCAAGCGACAGGTGGCCTTAATTTTCAACCTGTGGTAGAAACCGTAATTCAAGGAAGCAAATAAGTGGACAAGAACCTCTCTCACTTGCTATCTAACTGTGAAATGCTCCACTGGGGGCTGCCATTAGCCTCCAATTTCCTTTTCAAGAAACCCAGGATTCACTGTCTCTAACCTGGCTACTGAAGATTGGTGTGTGTGTTTTTTAAAGGGGTGTTATTATGAGGGTCTCATTTCTTCAGTAAATTGAACTACAGTGTTGTCCAGACACCTTTCCAGTATGCTTCAGAGGCGCGTGTGACTTGATTTCTAAGGGTTTGCTTCATTTGTTTGTTCTCTCACTCTCATTTCTCATCATAGTCAAGATGGCTCAGAAGACAGAAAGGCCACAGCCATCCGTCTTTGCATCCCAGCAACCCAGGTGTTACGTGATGACACCCAAATGCCCCAGCACTGTCCAAATTAACGCAGACAGTCCTTCTTATTACAGCAACGACACGGGCTGGAGAGTTTTCTTTTCTTTTTTTGCCCAGCCCATAGTCACTGTATGCTGAGGATGAACTCTTGACCCCCTGCCTTCACTTCTAAGTCCCAGGATTGCAAGTCCATGCCGCCATGCCCAGCTTGTAGAGCCCCTTCTGAAATGGCGCTCTAGTGCCCTGAAGTGATACCTACTTTGCAGCTTCCTCTGGCTACAAAATGCCTTTGTCTCTCAGCTATCCATTACTGAACTAGCTCATTAATTCTGAGCACTGTGGTGTCCTATCCGTTCCGTAATTGCTTGCTGATGTTTACCCTCTGTTTGCTCATCCAGTCCTCCAAAGGTCTCCATTTTTATGTTCGGCATGCTTTCTTCCTTTTTTTCCTATGGAAGTCATAGCACCATCATTCACACAGTTCTGTTAGATGTTGTGGGTCAAAGGTGTCTCCCAGAGCACAGACCAAATGACAGAAAAAATAGGTTATGGAAAAGTAAAAAACAAAACAAAACAAGAAAAAACTACAGAACTCACTCAGCTAAAGAGGTGGTTTCACCACTGCCATCCTGGTCCACCAGGATGGATACAGTAATATCCTATTTGGTTTCCCTGTGGCTACCTTTGCGCCTGCCAGTTACCTGAGCCCTTCCCACAAACAGTCAGAGAGATCTTTAAAAGCAGCAGATCACTTCACTTATGGAGGGAGTTGAAATCCGTCGGTGGTTTTGCTTTCATCAGGACTAAATCCTGAACTCTGCTTCATTCTTTTCAGATTTTTGCCCACATGCTGCTTTAACAAGGCTTTCTCCAACAGCTCCACCTAAACAGTCACTTCTCAGAAACAGTGGATGGGATGGGGGCAGTGGGGTGGGGGCATGGAGGAGGGAGGAACTGGGTAGAGGGGAGGGAAAGCTTTGATAGGGATGTAAAAACAACAACAAATAAATTAATTAAAAAACAAAACTAACAAGCAAACAACAACAACAAACCAGTCACTTCCCTACCATCCCCTGCACTAGATGTCCAGCCTGGAATCTACCCATTGCCATAGCATTTACCAAATCACATACTAATTACTCATGTGGCACTTAGCAGTTTGCCTTCCTAGGGAGCAGATAAGCATCCTGGTCACAAAAGCCATCAGTCTCTTCCTGGTCATCTTGAGGCTTGCAGTCATTCTGATATGGTCACATGGAGAGGCCATTTCTAAGTATTCTGGTCAACAGCCACAGCTGTGGTCCAGCGCAACAGTGCCAACTTCCGGACTGTACAGAAGCTTTTGAGATGACCGCAGTACCTACCACCATATAAGAGACAAATGAGAATCATCTGCTTAGCCAATCACCTTCCTGAATCATGTGAGATAAGAAAATCATAATTTTTAACCAGTAATTTTCGGGGCTATTTGATATTTAATAATAACTGGTGGAGGAGTTTATTATGTGCATGTTTACTATCTCTTATATCTGTGTCACATATACAAGGATTTGTGGATTTTTCTCTCTCTCTCATATATATGATTTTTCAAGACAAGGTCTCCCTACGTAGCTGGCTGTCCTTGAACTCACTTTCTAGACCAGGTTGACCTAAAACTCACAGAGATCTGCCTGCTTCTACCTCCCCAGGACTGGGATTAAAGGGATACACTACCACCATCCAGTGTTTTCTGTATTATTATGCTTTAATTAAACAAATAAATTCATGATTATTTTTATGGTTTTGTTTTTAATTATATATGAGGTGGAGGGTATGTACATGAGTGTAGATGCCAATTAGACCAGAAGAGGGCACTGGATCCTTGGAGCTGGGGGAATATGCAGTTGTGAGCAGGATGGAGTGCTGGGAACTGAATTCTGATCTTCTTGAAGTGCAGCTGCAACTCTTATCCAGTGAAGCATCTCTCCCAGCCCCAGGAACTTTGTGGATTACTGTATTCCTAGCACCGAGAACAGTGCCTGGGACAGGAAACAAAGGGAATGAATATTGAATTAATGGTACATCAGTGGTACAGGATACATCTTCAGAATGATGGAATAATGGCTTTTTGTGCTCAATAAAACATGGTACAATTTGCTGACCTATCTTTCACTGGCTGCAAGTGACTGCCTGGTAGTTTAGAGAATATATACAAAGGAGGAACTATGGCTCTGGATCTATCCATCCCTGCACCAAGAACTGAAGTTGATTTGGAGCAAGTGTCAATGTATGGCTTAAAGATCATTTTCAAATTTCCAAGGAAAATACTAAAATTTTATCATCTCAGGACACAAAAGACAAACATTTTTAGCTATCAGAAGTTAGTTTATGTTTATGTGAAAAAGTGATAATCTTGAATGGACTAACCAATTTGTTTGAGCCAATTCAACGGGCCATGCAATCTATGGTTCCCGAGATTGGGCTACCTCTGTCGAGCCTGTTCACAGTGGTTTTGAAGCAGTTCCCACCAGAAGAGTAACCTTGATAATCAATCCCAAGGGTTTTCTCTCCAGAACCCAGAAAAGCTTGACGGTAAATTGGTTTTCAACATATTCATTTAGCTAGGTGTGATGGTGCATACCTTTAGTCCCAACACTAGGAAAGCAGAGGCAGGCATATTTTTCTGAATTAGAGGTCAACCTGTTTCAGGACAGCCAAGGCTCTGTAGAAAGGCCCTGTCTAAAAACAAAACAAAACAAAACAAAGCAACCAACTAAACCCAACCCCCCCCCAAAAGTATCTCATTTAGACAAGGCCTCTGTCACAGAAGGCTATGGGACAAGTGTGTGTGTTTTGTTTTCCTATTTTATTTTTTACAAGTGTGTCTTAGAGAAGAGTGTTATCTTGTTCTTTGTTGCAACAACAGTTGTTGGTGCCATTGGGACTCACCATCTTGCTGTGGCATGAAGTTCCCTTGCATTGGGAATAAACCTTGAGTAGAAAGTAAGGGAGAGTCCAAATTCCTCTGGAAAGTCTAAGAAAGTAAATTGGGAAATATTTTCTTTGGGAGTCCCATTTTTCTCAGCAAACTTTGGACACTGCTTGTGAAGCTAATTATTCTTTTCTCCATGAAATCTTTTTATTTATTTGCAGGACCAGACAAACTTGACTAGAAAAGAAGCCCGGACCAGGGTTAGGATGAGCGATGACGCAGCACACTCTCCAGCCAATTGAAAGAGCACGAGAAGCGGAGGGCGGAAGTGACGAGAGATATCCCTCCGCGAGGCGAGAGGGTC
>LOEQ01006666.1:3504-25389 GCA_001685075.1 Bramus lutescens | reverse complement strand
AAGAGCGAAAGAAAGCCTTCACACAGTTCACACAGGACTGGAGAAATGGCTTGCTGGTCAAGAGCATTTGTTGCTCTTGCAGAGGACCCAGGTTTAATTCCAGACACCTACATGTCAACTCATAACTATTACAGAATTTTGCTCCAGAGGGCCTGATACCTTCTTCTGACCTCTGTAGACACCAGGCACTCCTGTGGTGCACATACATACATGCAGGCAAAATAAAACACTCATACATGTAAAATCAATCTTAATTTTTTTTTAAAATCCTCACATTTGCCTTGCATTGCCCAAATCTGAGTGGAATTTAAAGGCACATGCTTCCCTTTGCCTAAGACTTCCTAATTTCTATAGTCTCTTACTAATTTATCAGAGGTTTGTGACCTTTAAAGTGGGCTTTGGGAGCAGCATATAAAACAAGGATTGTTTTTATATTTTGGAACACTAGATTAAGTACTATTAATGATTTTGGTCTTTCCTGTCAAAGCACCAGTCTGTGAATACATACTTTTGTTGTTTTCATTACATAATAGTTTGCTAAAAACAGGCTGGGTATGGTGGTGCATACCTGTAAAACCAGCTCCTAGAAGAAAGAAGCAGAACTGTCATAAATTCAAGGCTAGTCTGAGCTACATTCCTGATTTTGAGGCCAACCTTGGCTACTTAAACCCTGTCTCAAAATAAAACAAAGTTGTTTGCAAACACAACTAGGAGTTTGTGGGCAACCTAGGATACATAGCAAAAACAGAGCAAAACAGCATTTTTCAAAAATCTAACATGGGAGAATATCCTAAAAATTTCCATTTCAGTTATTTGAAAGCTGTACCTCTAGAGAGAGAACCCTTAGGTCAGAATATGGGACTATCATTCGTACTGCAGTCACAGTATCAGGGCTAGTTGCTCTCTATGCTAAAGGTCATTTTACTTTTTAATACAGGGATTTCCTGTAAGGAATGTTCGGCCCGTACAAAATGCAATGAATCAGGTTGGGATTGTGCTGAATGTACAGCAAGGACAAACAGTTAGACCAATTACACTGGTCCCAGGTAAGGAAATACTTGGAATAACCTGCCATCCAGGTATTTATTTTAACTGTTTCAAAATAGTCTAGAGCATTTGAAGGCATATATTTAAAGAAAAATTTTAAATACGATTTTAACAATTTAAGCCTGCTGGGCGGTGGTGGCGCACACCTTTAGTTGCAGCACTCTGGAGGCAGAGGCAGGTGGGTCTTAGTGAGTTAGAGGCCAGCCTGCTCTACACAGTGAGTTTCAGGACAGTCAGGACTGTTAACACAGAGAAACCCTGTTTCGAAAAATCAAACCAAAACCACGCAATTTAAGCCCAGTTTTTTTTTTTTTTAAACATTCTTGGTCTGCAGTGTGAGTTCTAGGACAGCCAAGGCTGTTAACACAGAAACCTGTCTTTAAAAAAAAAATCAAAGGGGGAAAAAAGGTTTCTAAGCTTTGGCCAGGGTGGTAATTTATTTTTATATTTAGCTTTTCACTACTCTTTATGAGTTAAAATAAGGCTTATGTAGTCATTATCAGTATATGCTGATTAAGTCAGCTATTGTTTGTTATCCTGAAAGAATATTGTTAATGCCAAGTCACAAATCTCATATTCCATATATATGTACTCATCTTTGTGGTAGGATTATAAATTGAATTTTACTTTAATTTTAAAGCGTAGGTTTGGATATGCAGCCAGCCATGATGGCACACTCCTGGAATCCAGCTTTCAGGAGGTTGAAGCAGGAGGATTACTGTGAATTCAAGGCCAGTCTTGTCTCAAGAAACAAACAAACCAAGGCACGGGGTGGGAGGACCTTAGATGTAAATTAAGTAAATGATATATCCTTTGAGGATAATGTTACTAATTAATAATCATGTAATGGAATATTAAAGAACCCTGGAGCTGGGGTTGTAGCCAGGGGTAGACTGTATTCTTCGCATTGCTTGAGGCTTTGATTCAACTTCTAGTACCAAAAAGAATCTTGTAATTTTCCCATAAGTCATATTTCATATGTATCAGGTTTTCTACAGTCCAGGTCAAGTGGAGAATCACTTTATTCAATCGTATATACGGGAACCACAGGGCCAGTAGGCGGCCCAGGGCTAAAAGAACCTCCCAACCTGACAGCCTGTTCACTCCCTAGTAGCCACAAGCTGGAAGGAGAGAGCATTTCCACAAGGTATGCTCTGACATCCATATGCACACTGGTACACACTGTGGTGCACATGCCACCCACATGTGGATGTACATGCACAAGTAAGGATAAAAATACTAAGGAGGCCTCTGCAGTTTGACTTTCTAAAGAATTTTTTTTGATCTCAGAGCCCACCGGACATTTTTAGGCCCTAAGTCTTACTAGATTTCTCCAAATACATTCTGGTGTTCCATAAGTATTTCTCAGTGGAATTTGTCTACAGTTGTTCTGGAAAAACATTACCCTTTGGGACATTCTGGTAAAGAAGTTGCCTGTCCTATTTGAGTGTATAGAAGAAAATGGAAAATACTTTTAGAATCTGAAAAAAGATGGTAAGGACCAAATTTGGCCTTTGTTCTATATCTACCCATTCTTTCTCTTAATACAGAGTCAAACTACTCTTTGTGTTCTTGAGGTGAAAAGTGTAGTGTGGAAGGTGTCTGCAGAGGAGGTGATGGGAACTGTCTCCTAATTACTACCATAGCTGCTTAGGACAGCTTCTTTTTGTCGTGCCATCTATCAACTCCTCTGGGGTGAATTTTTAAAGTTGAGATGTTGTAGAGAGGTTTTCAGAAAGAGAGAGACTGACTGAGGATGCTCAGTGGTCCAGAGCCAGGACTGGCACCTTTCTGTGAATCTCCTAGGCTCTGTGCACAGCATGTGCTCTGTCCCATGTTAATTTACGCTGGTGCCATTGTGTAAAGCAGCTGCCAAGCATTGCTTTCTTAGATGTTCTTGGTAACCTCTGGTGACCACTCAGAAGGTTTAGGGAAATAACTTTTTCCTGTTTTTATATTTCTAGGAAAGGCAAGAAAATATGTTATAGGTAAGCTCGCTGATGAAGGTTTGGGACTTTTCTTGTCTCTCTTTTAAAAGCCCCAGGTACACAGTTTGTTAAGCCGACAGTTGGCGTTCCTCAGGTGTTCTCTCAGATGACCCCTGTGAGGCCAGGCTCCACAGTGCCTGTGAGGCCCACCACCAACACCTTCACCACCGTCATCCCAGCTACTCTCACCATCCGAAGCACTGTCCCACAGTCACAGTCACAGCAGACCAAGTCCACTCCCAGCACTTCCACTACTCCCACTGCCCCACAGCCAACCTCACTGGGGCAGCTAGCTGTACAGCCTCTGGGCCAGTCCAGCCAGACCTCGAATCCCAAACTAGGTGAGACTTGGGCTGAGGAGATGCAGACCAGCATGGGGAGTGGGTGGGGAGCAGATGGTTTCACTTGGTCAATGTAGCTCCCTCCTTCCCCTCTCCACCTGCAGTGAGCATTGCCAGCTTTGTCACTGTGAAGCGACCTGGGGTCACAGGTGAAAATAGCAGCGAAGTGGCCAAATTGGTGAATACTCTTAACACTGTCCCTTCCCTGGGCCAGAGTCCTGGGCCAGTGCTGGTGTCCAACAACAGTTCTGCTCAAAGAACCAGTGGACCCGAATCTTCAGTGAAAGGTAATGTGAGAGACTGAACTTCCAGTCAGTCATTCAGAAAACAGTGATAAAGTATAAAATGGGATGTAGGTGCTCTGATCTAGGCTTACTGAAATGTTAATGTAGTAAGAAGGTGCCAGATGTGAACATTTCACTGCAGCTTCTTAATGAGTTGATCAGCGATGTCTTTGTGGAAGAGAGGAGTTTTCTGGGGTGTTTTTTTTCTTTTAAGGTTTATTTATTTTAGAGATTTTTAAAATTTATTTATTATGTATACAGTGTTCTGTCTGCATGTATGTCTGCAGGACAGAAAAAGGCACCAGATCTCATTACAGATGGTTGTGAGCCACCATGTGGTTGCTGGAAATTGAACTCTGGTCCTTTGGAAGAGCAGCCATGTTTCCAGCCTGATTTATTTATTTTACATGTGTGGGTATTTTGTCTTCATGTACATCTGCACTCTAGAAGAGGACATTGGATCTCACAGGAGTACAGCTATAGACAGTTCGGAGTTTCCGTGTGTATACTGGGAGTTGTACTGAGAATCTGTGGAGGAACAGCTGGTCCTCTTAACCACTGAGCCATTTATCAACTCCTCTGGGGTGAATTTTTAAAGTTGAGATGTTGTAGAGAGGTTTTCAGAAAGAGAGAGACTGACTGAGGATGCTCAGTGGTCCAGAGCCAGGACTGGTACCTTTCTGTGAATCTCCTAGGCTCTGTGCACAGCATGTGCTCTGTCCCGTGTTAACTTACGCTGGAGCCATTGTGTAAAGCAGCTGCCAGCACTAGATAAATGGATGAGAGCTGGGCTGTGCTCACTAAAGTTATTATGGGATCTGAATTTGGAATTTCAGTAAAGTACTTGCTGTCTAAGCTCGAGGACCTGAGCTTGGATCCCGAGCACCCAAATAAAATCCAGCGTGGTGTCACATGCTTATGACTCCAGCACGGGGGAGGGGGGAGACATACACGCAGATGGATCATGGCACTCCACGACCAGTTAGTGTAGCTGAAAAGGTGTCGCGACTGCCTGGTTTACTTGAAGACCCTGTCTTTAAAAATTTGGAGAGTGATAGCAGGAGAGGCCGGAAGGCAACCTCTGACCTCTACAAGTGAGCACATCCACACATGCATAACGCATACGTGTATGAACCATGAAAAAAAAGTTGACAGTTATACACGCCTATAAATAGATCCAGGTTCTTACAAACCATGAAAAGGATTGCCTTGTACCCAAAGATCCTGTCTTAGAAATCAATAACCAAATCTGGTGGCTCATGCTTATGATCAGGAGGTCGATACATGAAGATTGTTATAGCACATGGGAGGTTCTGCCCTAAAACAACTGACCAAAAACTAAAAACTATAGGAAAAAAGCATAGGGGGAAAAAGCGTGGCAATATTAGATTTAACAACTGTTTCTTGGAAGCCAAAAGCACAGGCAAGAATAAAAATTGCTAAATTTGAAATTTTAAACTTATATGCATCAGAGAACATTAATAGCACACACAATAAAAAAGGAAGGAAATACATTGTGCTGAGAAATCACTAATACGTAAATAATTCCTGCGGTCTGCACAGTAACAAACCTAAGCAATTGAAGAGGAGGCAAAATGGTCTGATGGCTCAGGATAAGAGTGCCTGCTACCAAGCCTGATGACCTGACCTCTATCCCTGGAATCTACCCAAAGGAAGGAGTGAGCCATCAGGTAGTCCTTTGGTCTCTACACACCTGCTGTGGCATGTGTGCAGATATATAAAATAAATGTAACAAAAAATGTTATGTTTTTGTTGTGGTGCCTATTGTGTGGCCCATGCTTTTCATCCCAGCATTTGAGAGACAGGGGCAGGCAGTTCTCTCTGAATTGGAGGCCAGCTTGGTCTACATGCACAGTAAGTTCTAGAACAGCCAGGGCTACATAGAGAAGCCATGTCTCAGAAAAGCAAAACAATAATAATAATATATTTTTTAAATGAGGCAAAGAGGCCCTGAATTCCATCCCCCTGCAGTGGTTGGGGAAAGACATCTCCGCAGACAGTCATAAGATAGCTAGCAGTATCAATTGAGGGAAACATAAAAATAATGGTGAAATGCCATCTGTACCAGTTAGGATAGTGACTCAGAAAGCAATAAATGACCTAACTAAACCAACTCAGAAAGACAAGTACTGTGTGTTCTCTCATGTATGTTCCTGTGTGTATGCTTATGTAGGGGTAAGTACATAGAGATCAGAAAACTAGAAAAGGGGCAGATGGTCGGGGAGAGGTGAGTAGGGATTAAGGAGGTAAATAGAGTCTGTAACTCCAGTTGCAGGGGATCCAATGCCCTCACACAGACATGAGTGCAGACAAAACACCAATGCACATAAAATTAAATAAGTATTTTTTAAAAAACTCCTGGAAATTATGCAACATGAATGTCCTTAACAATGCTGGCTGAGTATTGCTTTCTGTGTATCACACTGTCACAATTTATTAGTTTTGTTTTGTTTTAAAACAGTCTGCCTATCTAGGCCAAATGGAACTAGATCTATAGACCAAGCTGGCCTGGGACTTGTGATCCTCTTGCCTCCACCTCCCCAGTACTGGGATTCTGGGTGTGCATCACTGTGCTCCGCTCCAATCACAGTGCTCAGCTCCAATCACAGTTTTAAAAAGGAAAATGTCTGTCAGACACCTGGCGCATCCTATTATTCCAGCACTTGGGGTAGAGGCAGGCTAATCATGAGTTCAAGATTAATCTGAATTACACAATTACACAGAGATACTGTCTGAAAACAAACCAAAAACACATGAATGGGAGAGAAAAAAAGAACTTTGCTTAATTAGAGGTGGTGGTAAAAAGGCATTCCTAGCTCATGAGTCAAAACAGAAACTGCTGGCCAAAATATCCCTGGGCTTCAGTTTGCCATCCCTGGCCTAGAGTTTGAGCAGTTAAAACATGTGCCTCTCATGCTTGCTCTTTACTCTGGACTTTCTTCTCAAGGAGTATGTAGTCTTGCCCCAGTATCTTGTATTAATCTTATCAATTCTTCTCCGTTCTTCCAGTGACCTCTTCCATCCCAGTGTTTGACCTCCAGGACGGTGGACGGAAAATATGTCCACGGTGTAATGCTCAGTTCCGTGTTACTGAAGCTTTGAGAGGTCACATGTGTGTAAGTGACACCACCCGTGATAAGGATCCATCTTAAGTGGCCTACTCCTCTGATAGTGGGGGCATGAAAAACAGATGGTTAAACTGGCTTGGAAGCTTTTACAAGCTGTTCTCTTTTGGTATATTGTAGAATAAAGGGCTGTGCAAACTGAAAATACAATAGAATGCATTTAAAGACTGCTGATAGGTGATGGAACATGTACTGACTTAGAATGGTAGATTTGATCTCACAGGATAGTGATCATAACCTGAGCTCAGTTTTAACTCTGTCACTGGAGAATGAAAGCCGGTTACCTGGTTCCTGCTTTATTTATAGTCTTGTAACTTTCTGCTCTAAGTTCAAATAAAGAGGTTGGACCTTCTTTCCTTGGAGAGTTCAGAGTCAAATGATGCTAGTACAAGGCTCTAGACAGACAGGTGGAGGAGCAGTGTAAGGTGTTGTGCTTGAGGCTGTGTGAGCATACATGAGAGAAATGTGAACTCTGGGACTATTGAAGAAAGCGAGATGACATCAGGAGGAAAACTGCCTTACTGTGCTAATGAATGCCTACAGTCCCAACGACCCAGTGGGCTATCCTGAGCAGAGATCCCAGTGTCCACAGCATGTCCCTTATTGCCTACATTAACAAGCCATTCCCAGGGACTATGGTGACATGGATTTAACTCATCCTCGTCTCAGGTAAGCAGAATGATGATGTCATCTCTTTTACAGTACTGCTGCCCTGAAATGGTTGAGTACCAGAAGAAAGGCAAGTCCCTCGATGCAGAGACCAATGTTCCATTGGCAGCAAAGTCCTCATCCCCTGAGAAGACAGCACTTGTTACTTCCACACCCTCCTCTACACCTATTCCTGCTCTCTCACCATCCACCAAAGTACCAGAGCCAAATGAGAATGCTGGAGATGGTGTCCAGACCAAGCTTATTATGCTGGTTGATGACTTTTATTATGGACGGGATGGGGGCAAGGTAGCCCAGCTCACAAACTTTCCTAAGGTTGCCACGTCTTTCCGATGCCCTCATTGTACTAAAAGGCTAAAAAACAACATTCGGTAAGCATGAAACAGCCTTGGAGGTTTCCCTACATAAAAATGGACAAGTTTTCTTACATTGCTAAGTTTTCCTTTTTGGAAACATTTAACTATGCTGCAGTCTTGTTATAATTTACAGTGTGTAATACTGTTGAATTATTTTATTACGGTAATAAAGGATACCTTTGAGTTAGAGAAAGAAAGACCCCAGTCTCTTTGCACGGAACCTACTTTTAGTTTTAAGAATCTGTTATCTGAGGGCTGGAGAGATGGCTCAGCTGTTAAGAGCACTGGCTGCTCTTTCAAAGGTCTTGAGTTCAATTCACATCACCCACATGGCAGCTCATAACTGTTTGAAACTCTTGAGATCTGACACCATCACACAGACATATGCAGGCAAAACATCAGTGCACATAAAATAAAAACAAATTATTAGAACAAAACAGAAAACACGTTATATGGAGCTAAAGAGAGGACTTAGAAGTTTAAAGTTTGTTCTGCTCTCTCAGAGGACCCACATCAGGTGGCTCACGATTGTCTCTAATCCAGTTCCATGGGATCCAATGCCTCTGGCCTCCTTAATCACTTGTACCTGTGATATCCACATACTAGACACACATACCTGCCTTGTACCTGTGAGTACTTGTCCACATACATAGACACACATACACCCACAGAATTGGAAAAGAACTGTCTTTCCAGGCTCAGAAAAAGACTGTCCCAAATAGAGGAAGTTGGAGGAGGAGAGCAAATAATGTTTGCTTATATATAATTCTATCATTATTTCTCTTTTATTACTGACTTTATTTCTATACTTTCTCTTTGTGCTCTGTTACATGCAGATTCATGAACCATATGAAGCACCATGTGGAACTTGATCAGCAGAATGGCGAGGTGGATGGTCATACTATCTGCCAACACTGTTATCGCCAGTTCTCCACCCCTTTCCAGCTCCAGTGCCATTTGGAAAATGTCCATAGCCCCTACGAGTCTACTAGTAAGTTTGAAAACTCAAACTCCAGCAGAGGGGTGGGAGTTACCTTTTCTTCCCTTATTGGATGGCACTAACAAAGAGGTCCTTATATGCAGGTAGTAGTGTTAGACGAAGTACTTTCCCCATTTTCTTTCAAGCCTGATTATAAAGTGCTTTACTAGTAAATGAATGCTTTCAGTGAAACAGGTGGTGAGCTAGACTGTTAAAATTACATGTCTTACAAAACAGGAATACCAAGCAAGCACTAACTTGCAGTAATAAAGTTATTTGCTTAAAACATACATTTCTTGCCAGAGGTGGTGACACACACCTTTAATTCCAGCATTTGGGAGACAGAATCGGGGATCTCTGTGAGTTGGAAACTAACCTGGTTTACAGAGTGAGTTCCAGGGTAGCCAGGGCTACACAGAGAAGCCCTGTCTCCAAAAAACACATATATCTCTATTGAGTTGATATTTTGAGATGTGAGCCTAGCGTTCAGGATTTTATATTTATTTCTTTGTTAGTTTGGTTTTGGTTTTTCAAGACAGGGTTTCTCTGTATAGTCCTGGCTATCCTGGAATTCACCTTGGAAACCAGGTTGGCTTTGAACTCAGATCTACCTGCCTCTGCCTCCCAAGTGCTGAAATTAAAGGTGTGTGCCTGCTTTGGGTTTTTAAGACTGCATGTGTATCTTTGTGTGTGTATGTGTGTATGTATACACATGCGTAATCCTAGGCAGGGACCAACAGAAGCCAAAGGCATCAGATTTCCTGGAGCTAGAGTTAAAGATGGTTGTGAGCTGGCGTGTAGGTGCTGGTACCTGAGCTCCAGTTCTCTGCTAAAGCAGTATACACTTGGATTCAAGGGGTAGATCATTGATACGTACTTAAAACTATAAAAATACTTAAAACTTTTTAAAGTCTATAATTTCCATATTTGCAGAAACTTGCGAGGCCAGTGAACAAAGAAAAAATACAAATATGCCCCCCTTTCTAGCCATATTTTGTAATTTAAATATGAAANAATTAAAATTTTTATAAAACATTTATAATTATATCCTTATAATCAAGCTTGACAAATTGGCTAATTTCAGAGTATAATTAATTATCTTGAATCTGTTAATATATAAAGAGAAATGACATTAATGACAAGCTAAGAGCATCTGTTTAGGCAAGTGTGGTGACACACACTGTTAATTTCTGACTTGGGAAGCAGAGACAGAATGATCTATGAGCTACAGGCCATATAGGACTGTGTAATTAGACCCTGTCACAAAAACAAACATCTCTTAATGTTTGTCAGCCTTTTCTGAACAAATTCTTTCTGGTACTTCATAGACAGTCAGTAGATGTTTATGAATTATTTATAAATGAATATCTTTGTCCTAGGCACAGACAGAAAATCATGTATTTAAAAAACTCACTCAGCAGTGAAGGATGCACACTGTAGATGGATGAACGCTGTGAACAGTAGGAAGTCGTGAGGGTTTCTACCAAGTTCTTGCCTAGCTTCAGTGAAGGTGAGAGTTCCTAGGTCACTGAATGATGACAACAATGGATGGATATTGAGTTAGGAAGAGAAGAGTGGGAAACGATAAACACAGAATGTGACTTTAGAAATAGAGGGAGAATTCCAATTTAAGATGAAAATAGTTCACAGTCTAGAATAGAGCTTTGTTTTTAAAAGACCGAGTTAGAGACATAGGGACATGAGTTTTCCGTAGGCAGCACAGATGTGAGCAGAACTGCTTGTCCGTGTGTTGGTGACTGCGAGTGAGATGAGGCCGGAGGTCTTAGGGCTGTGGTCTTACATCCAGGTACATGTCTAGATTGTGTTTCTTCTTACAGCCAAGTGCAAGATCTGTGAGTGGGCATTTGAAAGCGAGCCACTGTTTCTCCAGCATATGAAGGACACTCATAAGCCTGGAGAGATGCCTTATGTTTGTCAGGTATTGCCTTTTTCTCCAGAGCGTTTTTTAGGCATTTTGTTTTAAAACTGATTGTAAAGAAATTTGCTAATGAATACCCTAACTCCCTACTGTCCACGTACTGTGTAGGTGCTCTGAAGACATGGACAGAGACTGATACAGTCCCTGCAGTGAGGACTTTCTAGAGGAGAGTCTGTCCTCGGGCTTCCCCTCTCAGGATAGGATGATTTTATTCCGTAGAAAATACAGGCTGTTCTCAGATTCTTCTGTCCTTTACTGTTTTTATCACAGCTAAACGTATCACCCACATAGATCTCCATTACAGGACCAGAACAATAAAACCCATGCATTTAAGAATCCTTTCTCTGCATATCCTTGTTACTTCTTTTTATGGCTTCAGTTACTCACTCTTATTTTCCTTCTTGCGTGACCTCAGGTGTGTCAGTATCGCTCCTCCCTCTACTCTGAGGTAGACGGCCATTTTCGGATGATTCATGAAGATACTCGGCATTTGCTCTGCCCGTATTGCCTGAAAGTCTTCAAAAATGGCAATGCGTTCCAGCAGCACTACATGAGGCACCAGGTATCAGCACCAAGCAGTCCTGTATCTCATTTGAGGTTTTGGGTTCTAGGGTCAGGGCTGAGATAGATAAATGATATTGGTAGAGAACATATAGTGTGAGCAAACATGATTCAGGTCCTGGTACTTGCTACACCGGGTTAGATGGTAGAGATTTAGTGCTAAAAGAAACAGTACTCGAGCCATTTTTAGGACTGTGTTAACAGGGCAAGAGAAGCATCTCCCTGTTCTGGGAGCTGAGCAGATATCCAGGAATAAGTGGTTGGTGTTTAGGGTCAGAAGGATGAGTAAGGATGAAGAGTAAAGTGGAACAGAAGTAGTTCCCCTGAAGCGCAAGGCGAGACTGTGGCGGTGTAAGGAAGCGAGAGGCGTTCAGTGTGGATCGTAGAATACAAGGCCGCATTGGAAGCTAGGCGAGGACGGTCATGGGTGCTTTCCTCCTCTGGGGGATAAGTTTCTACTTGTTTTATTCAAGATTTAACCTGGTAGCACCAAGTGACCTGAGTGGAAGTTGAGAGCAGAGGCAAGACTAGCCAAAGGCCTTTGAATCCTGAGGTAGAGATGACAGTGGTGTTGGGTTTGTGCAGTGAGGAAAAGGGACTGCTAAGACAGCATGGCACTTAGGATTTAGAGGTGGATTGAGTGGAAATGGCGAGAGAATAAGAATAGCTCCTAAACCGAGTACTGCCTTTGTCTTCGGAGTTTTAGCCATACTGCTATCAGGCTGAGTTCCAGAGGGCTCAAGAGTTTGAGACCCTGTAGCCTAGGCTACATAACAAGATCTTGTGTCAAAAAGTCTTAAATGGTGCCTAGTCTTTGACATTGGGGTGAACAAGCAGGATTGTTTACTGAGACATACTGGAGAAAGCAAATTTTTGAGAGAATATTGAGATTTGGGTATTTTGGCTTAGCGCTGTCTGTTGACATTACAATATATCTGGTAGATAATAGATCTGAAGTCTGGGTTGTTAAAAGAATAATTTGAGAATTATTATGTAAATTCATTAGGTTTTAAATTTTTTTTTCTTTTTTGAGACTTGGTCTTACTATGTAGCCTTAGATGGCCTCAAATTCACAGAGATTCACCTGCCTCTGCTCCTGGCTGCTTAGATTAAAGGTATGTACCACCACACGTGGCTGATTTTATTTTTAATTTTATTTTTGTTTTAATGTATGTTGTTTTGCCTATGTGTGTGTCTATGCCCCATGTGCATGCCAGTGCCAAGAGTTACAGATGTAAGGCACTTATGTGGATGCTGGGAATTGAACAAGCTTCCTCTTGAGAGTAGCTGGTAGTAGTTTGAACCCCTGACCCACTGCTAGCCCCCCAGCTGACCTGACACTTCTAAAGTGTCCTAAGTACTCCAAATGTGTCAAGGATAGGGATGAGAGTCCTTCAAGTCTCTCTATCCATAAAACCGCTACCAAATTCCTAGTAGGAGTTTTGTTGCCAAGGAAACTAAAGTGTTCTGAAGAAAAGGGTGTGATCAAAATGCCCAGGCCACAGGAATGTTAAGGTAAAAAGAAACCAGAGGCAGACCCTTTATTAAGCAGCATTAAGAGGCTGTTTGATTGGTAGGGTTCTGCAGGAGAAACAAAGAACTTGAGAAAGTAAATGGAGACAGTCTAAAGACGTGCATTTACACGGAGGACAGAGGCATGGCTGCGGGCAAGATGGAGGTTGTGTTGCTATATTTTATTTACAACATGGAATATACATAACCTTGTTTTAATAACGCTTATAGAAAGGCTAGTATGGTGGCTTACACTGTAATCCCAGCACTCAGGAGGCTGAGGTAGTAGAATTGCCATTAATTTGAGGCCTGCCTAGACTGCTGAATAAGTTGCAGGCTAGCCTCGGATACACAGTGAGTCTCTGTCTTAAAAAAAAAAAGTAAACAATGCTACAAGAAAACCTACTAGAGGAGAATGAAGGTTTGTAAGAGAAATAAGATTGGAAAACAAGGTGGGTGCTGTGTGCTCCGTGTTGACATGTACATACATACACAGTCACTCAGAAAGAGTACAGGCCTGTGGAAACCAATACTTGTATCTTAGCCTGATGTTACATTTATTTGCTATCCAAGCAAAGAAAATTACAGATATGAGTCCTGTTTTGGCAGACCAAGTCCTAAAATGGTCTCTGAAACATCTCTGTATAGATGTATTAAGATTCCCCCCATACGTAGGGGGAGCACTATCTTTTGTTTGTGGCTGGAGAGTGTCTTGGTGGCAGGGTGCTTGCTTGGCATAAGGAAGGCTTCGACTTCTTGCTTGTATCCCTGGCATCATCAGAAAAGAAAGAAACAAGGAGACTTTGCTCTATGGTTGCTTATATGCTGTTGGTAAGAAAGTATGCGTGAACCTGTCTGTGGAAGTGAACCAAGAGTCTAGGTTAAAGGCAACCCTAGAATGTGAAGGGAGCAGAGTGAGAAGTCTGAGTGGTTTTGTTGTTTGCTTGACTGTTTTACCGTGTATATTTTTGTGTTTTTAAAAATCAAAAATAATGTCCAAGATGATAGTGTAATAAGCAAGTGTATGTTGCTGGCTTGTGTGCTCCAAGTCAAGAAGTGGCTGAGGATCTGTTCATCCTGGCCTCCATTTTGGGGGGCATGAGGTAGGCTTCCTGGTCTTGAATAGTTCTTTTCTTACTCAGTGAATTCTCCACAGAAGGAAGGAAAGAATAGTGCTGACATAGATCCACTGTGAACCTTTAAGGGATTCTTGTGTTTTGTTTTTTCTCCTCTTCAGAAGAGAAATGTTTATCACTGCAACAAATGCCGGCTACAGTTTCTCTTTGCCAAGGACAAAATTGAACACAAGCTTCAGCACCATAAAACCTTCCGTAAACCTAAGCAACTGGAAGGCTTGAAACCAGGCACCAAGGTAAAGGGTTTGATAGAAGTTACTTTTACAGACCTGGGGAGGGTAAGAGTGGAGTTAGACAGTATCCTGAGGTTTACTGTGGGAGCCATCTAATTGTTCTTCCCTTGATTTTCAGGTGACAATCCGGGCTTCTCGGGGGCAGCCACGAACTGTTCCTGTGTCAAATGATACATCTTCTAGCGCCTTACAGGAGGCTGCACCACTGACCTCCTCCACTGACCCCTTGCCAGTCTTCCTTTATCCCCCTGTCCAACGCAACATCCAGAAGAGAGCTGTGAGGAAAATGTCAGTGCCTTCTTCTAAATGCTAAGCGGGTGGGAACTCTGTGTGCAGGGCATTTCCTAATAGCCAAGGAAATCAGATAAAGTGCAACAGGATCAGTGGTCAAAACTAATGATCTTTTGTTTTTGACAGGAGTGTCATGGGCCGGCAGACATGTCTGGAGTGCAGCTTTGAGATCCCGGATTTCCCTAATCATTTCCCAACCTATGTGCACTGTTCTCTCTGCCGCTACAGCACCTGCTGCTCTCGAGCTTATGCCAACCACATGATCAAGTGAGTCGGGAAGAAAGCAGCACTTGTAGTTTAGGGTCCAAAACTCAGCACAGCCTCTCCCATTTCTATTTTGTTGCTTTTTCAACTCTCGGTTTTTGAGACAGAGTTTCTCTGTGTCACAGCCCTAGCTGTCTTGGAACTAGCTCTTGTAGACCAGGCTGGCCTCAAACTCAAAGAGATCCACTTGCCTCTGCCTTCCAAGTGCTGGGATTAAAGGCGTGCGCCACCACTGCCCGGCTCTTTTTTCAACTCTTAAAGCTGTTGGCCCATCTCTTCTTGGAAGATAAAAGAGCAAGCCCATATTCATTTGACTTTGTTAGTCTATACTCCAAATAATCTCCTAGGGTCTCGCTACTGAAAGTACAGTTCAGGCATTGGATGGGGCTTGTTAGAAATGCTGATTCTTAGCCCTATCCTAGACCTGAATTGTAATTGATCCTCAGGTTTTATTTTGTTTATTTGGAGTTTGAGAAGGCATCTCTCTGGTTGGACATTGTCATTGGTTGTAATTCTGTTTCTTTGTCTTTTTCAGCAATCATGTTCCACGGAAGAGCCCCAAGTATTTGGCTTTGTTTAAAAATTCTGTAAGGTAATAAAATACTTCTTGGTACTCTGTAATTTTTAAAGTTGTTAATATCATATCTTTATTTTGTGCAGTGATTATGTGCATCACTCCCTTATCTTAAGCCTCAAAGTTTAGCTGTTTTAATGTCAGTGCCATATGTATCTAATAGACTCTTGGTCATCTCTCTCTTTTCTCTCTCTCAGTGGAATCAAGCTGGCCTGCACTTCGTGTACCTTTGCTACCTCTGTGGGAGATGCCATGGCCAAGCATTTAGTGTTCAACCCCTCTCACAGATCTAGCAGCATCTTACCACGGGGTAAGTGGCAGAAGGGATGTCATTCTGTATGAGCCAGGAGCACCTTTCTCTGGTCTCACCCATTCACTGTTTAGACACACACTATCTTAGACTGTAAACCTTCTAACCTGCAGTTAGATAAGACTGAGAAGAGTCTACTACTGGGTAGCATGTTGAAAACTGGAATGTTGGGTTTTTTTTCCCCAGTGATCTAACTTTTTTTAAAATCTCATTTTCCCAGGGCTCAGTTGGATGCCTCACTCAAGGTAACATTTCATGATTTAATGTATACTTTGCATGATGTTTGCTCTTAGTAATATTATAATTTAAATTCCTAAGTTTAACTAATGTTTGCGCTATCTGCTCCCCATCTTCACTCATTTAGGCCTGGCCAGACTCCTGAACGAGTGTATGATCGGAATCTGAAGAATATGTATCTTCCACCTCCCTTCCCCCCTAACAAAGCAGCCACTGTGAAACCTGTAGGGGCCACCCCAGCAGAACCCCAAGAGCTCACAGTTCCTCTGACCCAGGCACTTCCATCACCAGCCTCAACTGCAACCCCACCAGCAACCCCTACTCACCCACAGCCCTTGTCCCTACCGCCCTTGGCCACAGAGGGAGCTGAATGTCTGAATGTCAAGGAACAGGATGAAGGAAACCACGTAACCCAGGAACCTGAACCGGAACCTGAACTGGCATCTGGTAGTGGAGGCGGCAGTGGGGTTAGCAAGAAAGAGCAGCTGTCTGTGAAGAAGCTGCGGGTGGTACTGTTTGCCCTGTGCTGCAACACAGAACTGGCAGCTGAACACTTCCGAAACCCCCAGCGTCGGATCCGTCGTTGGCTTCGACGCTTCCAGGCCTCTCAGGGAGAGAATTTAGAGGGCAAATATCTCAGCTTTGAGGCAGAAGAGAAACTGGCTGAGTGGGTGCTGATCCAGCGAGAGCAACAGCTGCCTGTAAATGAGGAAACTTTGTTTCAGAAGGCCACCAAAATAGGACGCTCTTTGGAGGGGGGGTTTAAGATATCCTACGAGTGGGCTGTGCGTTTCATGCTACGGCACCACCTCACCCCCCATGCCCGGCGAGCTGTAGCCCACACGTTACCGAAGGATGTAGCAGAAAATGCAGGACTCTTTATTGAGTTTGTACAGCGGCAGATTCACAATCAGGACCTACCTTTGTCTATGATTGTGGCTATTGATGAGGTCTCCTTGTTTCTGGACACAGAAGTACTGAGCAGTGATGACCGAAAGGAGAATGCTCTGCAGACAGTGGGCACAGGGGAGCCTTGGTGTGATGTAGTGCTAGCTATCCTGGCAGATGGCACTGTCCTCCCCACCCTGGTTTTCTTCCGAGGACAAGTGAATCGGCCTGCTAACGTGCCAGACTCTATATTGCTGGAGGCCAAAGAGAGTGGCTACAGTGATGATGAGATCATGGAGCTTTGGTCATCCCATGTGTGGAAGAAGCACACAGCTTGTCAGCACGGCAAAGGCATGCTGGTGATGGACTGCCACCGCACTCACTTGTCAGAAGAGGTACTGGCCCTGCTCAGTGCCTCTAACACGCTGCCTGCTGTGGTCCCTGCAGGCTGTAGCTCTAAGATCCAGCCATTGGACGTATGCATCAAACGAACTGTTAAGAACTTCCTGCACAAAAAGTGGAAGGAGCAGGCTCGGGAAATGGCAGATACTACCTGTGATTCTGATGTCCTGCTTCAGCTGGTGCTGGACTGGCTGAGTGAGGTGCTGGGTGTCATTGGGGACTCCCCAGAGCTAGTCCAGCGATCCTTCCTTGTGGCTAGTGTTCTGCCAGGTCCTGATGGCAATATTAACTCACCTACACGCAATGCTGACATACAGGAGGAGCTCATTGTCTCCCTAGAGGAGCAGCTGAAGCTGAGTGGAGAACGGTCTGAGGAGCCATCGGCTTCCACCCCCCGATCCAGATCATCTCCTGAAGAGACAGTTGATCCTGAAAGCCTTCACCAGCTCTTTGAGGGGGAAAGTGAGACGGAGTCCTTCTATGGCTTTGAGGAAGCTGACCTAGATCTGATGGAGATTTAGGTGCTGGGCTCAGGAGAGCATATGGAGTTGGATAGGAAGGCTGAGGGAGGATAGAGGGACTTAGAGAAAGGGGGGGTACCAGTGGAGTACTTGGTTTATATTTCTAATTTTATGCCACTGCTCCCCTGACACTGATACATCCTGTGAATTTGTGGGTTATTAGAAAGCCAGTAGTGATCACTTCTGAGCCGAGGAGCTGGCCCATTGGTTACTCACTTCTAAAAACAGGTTTTTGTGACTTTATTTTCTTCCTCTTTAATTTAAATCACTGTGTTTGCTATTTTTCTGACAAAAATCTAGGAAAACAATCCTTTGTGGACAGATATTAAATTGTTTTGTTTCCCCTTTTACCTCAATTGTATCATAGCATTTCTGGGTTTTGTTTTACTGTGTGGCCAATGTCTTTGGGCATGATACTTATCTAATCATTGTTAATGTGAGAACTTTTCTGCAAATGGGAAAGAAAAAATATGTAGCTCACAAACTGGTTTATTACATATGTGGGTAAATTTTTTTCATTGTGGTCTTTAACACTTTTATATAAAAATGAAAATGAAAAAAGAATCCCATTGACCTCTTTTCCTTCTCGCTTCCCCTTCCTCTCCAGAGCTGTTGGTTCCTACAGCAGCTCTGGGTATAAGATTGTGGCTTTACCGTGCATGAGGCCACCTTGACTCCTCCACCCTCCACCAAAACACAACAGAAACTATTTTTTGCATTTGTGACCTTTGACCCCTTTCCTGATTTTTCACGCTGTCCTTTACTCTGGGCAAAGGAATACATTGTGTCCCTAGCAAGCAAGAGGTATTGGGTGAGGTGATCAAACAGTATTGAGGTGGAAGCCATCCCTAGTCTCTGTCTTCCATCAGCAAGCCCCTGCTGCTTTGTTTACCTTTGTCCTGTTAAGCACCTCCTTACTGCATACCTGCCAAAGACATCACAGGTACTGACTGGCATGTGTTAAGTGTTGAAAAGGACAGACTGTGTGAACTCCTGCTGACCCCTGGCTTTCCTGTTTCTATCAGTGCTTAGAGAAGAAACTGATGTGAGAAAAAAGCATAGAGGTGTGCACAGAGAAAGACACGAATCTTTATTTTTCACTGCCAACATCAAGGAAAAATTTTTCTACAGTTTGCATGATGGATTTTTTTTTTAAAGAAAATGATGTACTTATGGTGATAAACCAAAATGTACCATAGAGAAAAAAAAAAAAACAAAAACCAAATCTACCTTAAATCTACCTTTCCCACAGCCACACCATTCTTGTCCACCCTGAGGCTTTCAGCAATGTTTCCTCCTGTGAGCCAAGGAGGCAACCTGCACAAGCTTGTAAGTGGTTCACCTTTAAAGTGTACGTAAGTGGAGCATTTAATAAAATGAGAGGAAATGGATTTATAAGCTTTTTTTTAATGTGCCCGTTTAATAGACTTTCATAGACTGGGAGATAGGATGTGGCGGCCTGGTGGTACAGGTGTGGTATTCGGTACCACCTTCTCCCTGCAGTTTTTACAACATAGTGAACAGGACTGATCCCAGAAGTTTGGCCAGCTCTGAACCCATGGCGTTGGAGATCTGAACGGAGGATCCACCTGTGCTTCCCTTCCCCAGCTTTTTGCTCAATGCCATTTTATTGATGGACTGTATCGCAAAGCCAGCTGCCCTTGAGAGAGCTGAACTGAAAGTGGTCTTTCAGCCCACAACCTAGTCCTCTTCTGTTGTCTGCAGCAGCCACAGCCTTAGTGGAGCTGGGTTCCTGGCCTCTGCACATTGACTTTGGATGGGTAATTTTTTTTTTAAGGTCATGGTAACAGTGGAGATTGGCTGGGTTTTGGCAAGCAAGTTGTCTTTGTGGACTCTGCCTGCATGGCTTAGTAGTAGAAGGAAGTTTTTTGTTTTGTTTTTTTATAATTCAGTTCAATCAATAAACATGTATTTATTGACAACTTTCTGTGTTGAGATCAAGTA
This sequence comes from Bramus lutescens, assembly GCA_001685075.1. Classification (NCBI taxonomy): domain Eukaryota; kingdom Metazoa; phylum Chordata; class Mammalia; order Rodentia; family Cricetidae; genus Bramus; species Bramus lutescens. Next base: position 5,746 of record LOEQ01006666.1, on the reverse strand, counting down.
TGTGAAAGTTCCCAATTGAAGGCTGTCTGCTGCTGTCTATACCACTCTCAAAGGGTCTGTCTGGAGTGCATCATGCAGAAGACCTATTTTCATTTTTAAAAATAAGTTTGAAACCACCCCAGGGATAGAACACGGCTAATTCCCAACCTTAACAGCTATACTTGTTCTTCGTGTGTTGAATGTGGACACCACATGCTACACAATGCTATTACAACTCCTGAGTCTCCTGCCATCTTGTGGGATTGGGAGTAAACTCAGGTCTTGGGGTCTATGTCCTAGGACTGTGTGTGTGCACTTGTGTGACTGGAGGCACAAAGTGGAGTCTGATAACTTGAGGTGTTCTTACTCTCCACCCTATTTGAGACAGTTTTTCTGCTTCCTGTGCCAGACTACCTGGTTCCCAAGCCTATAGGTCCCTCTTGCTCTGCCTCTCCCACCCCCATCTCCCTGTAGGACCTGGGATTACAAAGATCTACTTTATCCAGCTCTTCATGGGTTCTGGGGACTTGAATTCAGATCTTCACACTAGCACAGCCAGTGCTCTAAGCAACCGAGTCACCTACCCAGTCCCACTTAGGAATTTCTTAAATGATTTTAATTATGTTTATTTTAGTTATGTGGGTATGTGCACAAATGCAACTGTTCATGGGGGGCAGTCATCAGATTATCGCTTGGAGCTGGAGTTAGAGGCAGTTGTGAGCCACATCCATGTGTTCTGGGAATCAAACTCGGGTCCCATTTTCTACAAGAGTAATAGTATCCCCTCTTATGCTGAGTCACCTCTCCAGCCCTCCATTTAGGATTTTTTAATGAACACAAAGTACCAGGTGCTAGATTTACAGACAATACACATTAGTTAAATGTGCTTAGCTCTTCTGAGTGTGCCTACATGTGGGGCTTAGGACTGGGCAATAGCTTACCCAGCAGCTCCAGCACACACCTGTTTAGAGCCATCATTAACCACCTCCCAACAAAAAGATTCTTTTAGAATATAGTGCATAGGAGAAAATGAGAATATTGTACATATGTAAACCAACTGTGTTACCAAAGATCAATGTGACCCTACAAGAAGCTAGCTCCAGAAAATCGCAAATGAATGCTGTGTGGGGTCTTTTGTTCAGAGAATCCTATACTTGCTGAAAGAGCCTAAGTACCCACATCACCACCTAAGGTCTTCAGTTAGGAGGCTGAGGCAGAAGGGACTGCCCTGAGTTGATGTCAACCTCAAATACAGTGAAGGGCTAGAGAGTGGCTCAGTCAAGTGCCTGCCACGCAAGCATGAGGACCCGAGTTCAGCCCTGGGCATCCCTGTGTGGTGGCATGCACAGCTCTAGGAGGGGGTAGAGACAGGACCCCTGGGGCCTGTTGGCTGGCAGCCTAGCTGAATAGAGAAGCACAGGTTCATAAGAATTACGCCAAAAAAGTTAAAGTGGAGGATGACTAAGGAAGACTTCTGACATCAACCTCTGGGCATGCTCACAGGAGCTGAATGGCTCTCTGTCCAGGAAAGGAAACAGCACATCAATAGTTCAGACACAGCAGCAGCTGAGCTCCTGGCATGACCAGATATGGTGCACAAGTTTTAACTCCAGTATTCGTGAGGCAGAGGCAGAGGCAGGAAGATTTCTGAGTTTCAGGCTAGCCTGGGCTACATGGTGAGATCTCATTTCAAAACAAAATAACTCAGCAAACACTTCAAAGGACTGATTTATTTTACAAAAGTCTACCTTGAGCCAGCTAATCCAAATACAGAAGGTTACAGCTTCAACTCGATGTTCATCTGTAGTTCATTCAAATCCACTAAAAAGAGAATATTTTAGGAAGAAAGTGATGAAGTGCCAAGGCATCAGCTTAAGACGCTCTCCCCCTTGCATCTAGAACCACCGCCTGGGAAACCAGCCCTCCAAAGGGGTCTAGCTTTGTGTAAGCCAAAGGCTTCCAACTCTCCCACACATTTTTTCCCTACTGTAACTTTAAATCACCTGATCATGTGGGCGATTTCCCAGTTAGTCTCTGCTGATAGTGGTCCTTCTATCTCAACACCTTTTTCAGTTACGGTGGCGATTTGAAACTAAAAGAAAACAAAACATGTAATGTACATACCCAGTCTGGACAAAGGTTAATCCAGAGGGTCACTCCCTCATTTCAAAATAGAAGTAACAATTTGTAGTTTAGTGTTTTTTTTTTAATTTATTTATTATGTACACAATATTCTGTCTGTGTGTATGTCTGCAGGCCAGAA
>LOEQ01006665.1:63759-77132 GCA_001685075.1 Bramus lutescens | reverse complement strand
CACACACACACACACACACACACACATACACACACACACACACACACTTAAAAAATGCAATGACTTAGCCAGAAACAAACCTGTGCAAAATGGCATAAATCACAACAGAAACAGAACTTCAACAAAAGTCTTGTTCTAGTTGACTTGCATAGAGATCCAAGGAAGTATGCTGCCCCAATGTCCCTGTAAGAAAACCTTAGAATTCTCTAAAACTGTCTCATTACAATGCAGAGTTAAGAATTAGGTCTATGGAACTGGTAAGGTAGTGAAATGATTGAGTACTTTTTGCCTGGATTCCATTCCCAGAACCTACGTGGTGGTTCGCAACCGTATGTAACTCCAGTTCCAGAAGGCTGGATATCTGATGCCCATTTCTGGCTTCTACAGGCACTGCACACATGTGGTGCACAGACAGACATACAAATAAACACACACACACACAAAATAAAACAAATAAGTCTTTAAAAATTAAAATACAAAACCAAAAAAATCTAGAAAAAATTTAAATAGGAGGAAATGAACAAAAGGTTATTTTAAGGACACTTGAACTTGGCATTCTAAGTCTGTTCTAAATAAAAATGTAAAATGAACATGTTAGGCTAGAAGTAAACTAGATCAATGGACCACAGAACATAAAGTTACCACTCATGGAGCTGTTTTGTAAACTCTTGGTCCTGTTAGAGCCTGGGCCAGGAGCAAACACAACAGTCAACTTCCTGGGGAGTCAAAATGACACCAGCCTGTCCACAAGGCCACTCTCCTCCATGCTGTGCCCTCTTTGTCATTCCCATGCATTGTGCAGCTTTCTGTAATTCAGGTTCATCATTAAAGGCTTTTGGGATTATTTATTTAAAAAACATTCAGTCATGCACCAGAAAGTTTTACTATATCTGCCTTAAATCAGAATAGTTTTCAGTACATTCCTTCTGACATTCCTTAAAGGATTCTATTTTCACTAATGGTGTGTCACTATTCAATACTTTGTATTATATATTAATTACACAAAAAAGTTAGGGACAAAGTTCATTTTAATTGAGCCCATCGTGTGGCTTCAGATTTTTCCTGTGCAGGGAACATCGGCATGTCTTGTTTAGATGACAAAAGATCATTTGGAATGATTCCAAATTTAAATCCTGCTTGTAGTTCATGTTCAACTAATGATAAACCTTTAATTAGACTATAATTAAATTAATTCTATTAGTTAATGTCTAATTAGATTTAATGCATGCATGTATGCATATCCATGTATGTATACTTCCTTTGCTAACACAGGTAATAAAAGAACCCAATAGGAAATTATACAAAATTTCTAGATACCGAAATTTAAGAGTCTGGAGAGATGACTTGAGGACCTGGATTTGGTTCCCAGCTCCTGTGGCAGGCAGCTCACAGCACCTGTCCCTGAAGGTTCCATGACTCTTCTGGATTCTGCAGGCACCCATACACATATGGTACACACCATACCCATACACACACACACACACACACACACACACACCTGCCTGGCCATATTCCTTTTATAAACAATGAGAGCCTTAACTGTGTTACTCTCACGTCATCGACAATGGAATGGATTGGAGGCATCCAAGAACAGTTGCTGCAGCTGGCACACTCTGCTGGCAAACAGTGATTGCTGTGGTGTGCACGCAGGTGTCCTCCCCTGTCATTTGTGAGTACTGTGTTTAAGGAAAAGATGGGAGGCCCCAGGAGGCTCTGTCGGCAATGAGCGCCGTGACATGTTTCACAAATCAGCTGCATTATGTTGTCAAGAGCATTATCCTGGAACAATGGTATCTCTGAAGATGATAGAGTCTGAGAGCAAATGAGGCCTCAGTGGAGATGTGCTAATCTTTATCTCATTTGCAGGAGTAACTCTTCCCTCCCCTTCAACTTGTATGCACAGAAGAGTCCTTTGAGATAAACAATTTTCTTTTCTATCACTAAGATAATTTCCACATTTTATTACCATTCTTTCTTCTCAGTGTTCTTTTTCTAAAATATGTATTTATGTTCCTTTTATGTGCATGAGTGTTTGCCTGCATGTCTGTCTGTGTACTGTGTGTGCAATGCCCAAAGAGGCAGATGAGGGCATTGGATCCCAAGGCCTGGCATTACAATGTTTGTGAGTCACTGTGTGGGTGCTGGGAACTAACCTGGATCCTCTACCAGTGTTCTAAACCCCTGAACCATCTCTCAAGTGCCTTTATATTCCTTTTAAGTGAATTAAATAAGCTGGAAGTCAATACGCCTCAGTTATAATGCTTTCCTTAGCCCCCACTCCTTCCCTCCCTTCCTTTCCTTCCTTGTATTTCTAGGTAAGCCCTCCCCTTCTTAATTCCTTAGTTTCCGGTAGACCCTGTAAAGTTCTACTGTAGCTTTCCTGGCTGAGAGGGATTAAGTGAGAAAACCTGAGAATCACTCCCCTCCCACCACCAGGTCCTCACACCATTGAACCAAGGGTTCCCAGTGAACCCAGATTTCCCCTGGAACTTGACACTGCGAGAAAAAAAAAAAAGTCCGATGCTGTTCAGAAGGAGAGTGTGTCTTCCAGCAAGAGATATCACGCAGACCTTATAACTTGCCAGACCCCGTCACAGGAGAAACTGAGGCCCAGACAGTCATGATGCCCCACTTTGACCAGAACTGCTCAGCTGTGCACAGCTCCTGACCTCTGTTTAAACCTAAAGCCTCAGGCCAGTTCCCCTGATGACAGACTTTGGGGTCACTGCACCTCTTTATTCCTCTTCGCTTTGTATCTTTAAATTGGGTGGAAGGGACTGGTGTCCACATCTAACTTGTTGAGGCGCCAAAGTTCAGACTTGAGCCTTCAGATCTTCAGTAACTTAAGTGACCACCCGGTGCTATGGAGTAGGAAGTGAGGCGGGCACTCAAGCCTGGAAACATGTTTGATTACTAGCGAGCCGCTTTCTTGCAGCCCAAATCAGAGGCTAGACATGAAACAAGCCAGGTTAAAGCGCAGTAGGTTTCCAGGCCACGAGCTCTCCTAGGCACTGAGACTTCACTGTGAAGCTACAGAGAGCTCGCTAGGCCACAGTCCCTTCTGGGAATCTGGTTTCCAGCAATTCCTTTTGAAAGCTGCCTTGCTTTTTACAGTAATTAATTCCGTGGACAAGCCCTCTGTTAAATCATCCTTGGATGATATTTACAAGCTCTGATGATTGTTCTCCTGGCACTAAAGCCTTTGTATTTGCTTGGCTTTTGTGCTGTTGTTTTTGTAAGGAGACATTCTTTTCCATGTAGGAGGTCCATCTTGCCATTGTTAGAGTTGAAGACCAGAGGGGTGGAATGAAGTGTATTCCCTGTGTACTTCCATCCTGCTGGCGGGCTAGCTCTGGGAGACAGCAAGGGGTTCTGACTGACTGACGTGACTGCAAGCCTGAGACTATTGCCTCTTCAGTTGCAATCTTTAAGAATGCCATGTCTTCAGAAGAGGGACAACAAATAGTGTCCTTATACGTCCTCACTGTTGCCTAAGCATAGAAATAAATTGAGCTGGCTTCTTTCCCAGAGAGCATCTCTTAACTAAGGTACAGAAGCGCTAAAAATGTGGCACGCCCTTCGTGACCGCTGTGCTTTGCTTTGGGTTCGTCTCCCCGCAACATCTCCTCAACTCTTTGAGAGGGGAATCTAGAATTCCCCGTGCAGTGAGTTCATTTCTTTTCTCTTCACTCCTTTTGCCATTTGACCCTCCAGAGTTAGAGGAAGGAAAGAGAGCTTCAGAAAGCTACTGAAAAATCCGTTTATCCACTCAACACAGTCTTGAAGCAGAAAGAGATACAGGGCTAAGGAGCTAAGGCGTAAATGTTTCATCACTGCCCTAAAAGCAGGCATTGGGAACCTATCTGAGGCCCAGGCACATCTAGTACGTATTACTTGGCTTCTGCAGATGTCAAAGGCTTGTTTCCTAAACCTACCTTGTTTTTGCAAGCCTGTGGAAAGTTACCACATGGGCTCTGAGTCAAACTCACACAGTGAAGGATGGAGGAGACAGGGCTGTGCTCTTAGGACAGGAGGTGAGGGTAGTTGGACTTTGGGCTACGGCTTCTCTCGGGGGAATCTGTGGAGGGGCTGCTGTTGTTAATGCTCTGCAGGGAGATGAACACCCTAAGGAATCCTGGGATTGAGCACCAGAGTATGCCTGATAGGGACCTCAGGAGCTCAGGACTTGCCTCCAACTGTAGTATATAGTAAGTGTTTTAGGGGGTCCTGAAGTAGAGGAGGATCTCATGACCCTGAGAACCAGAGAGATTGTAGGTCTCCACCCACAGGGTCACCTGAATTCAGTCCAGTGAAGAGCATACATGGAGGTGCAGGAATCCACTGTCACTCCGATACTTAGTGGAGGACTCGAGACTCAAATGGAGTAGGTTTTACACATGCACCCATCCTGTGCACTTTCCATGTGACTTCACCATGGCAAATTTTCTTTTCTTCTTCCAGAAGAGAGAATGAAGGTCAATGGAAAGAGACCTCCAGTTGGCTGTCAGCTACAGAAGAGAGTGGCACTGCTTAGCTCACCTGCAGAGGCCTGTCACCTGGGACAAAGGGCTGCATTAAAAGGGAATTTGCAAGATATACCTCTGTGTTTGTTCCACAAAAACCAACACACACACACACACACACACACACACACACACAGGAAAATGGTAATGAATTCAACTGGGGACATAAAACAAATTGTAAACATTGCTCTTCACATTTCTACTTTGATTTTTTAAAATTATCTCTGGACTTCCATAATCGAAAATCTTCACTCTAAAACACATTTCAAAATTTTAGGGAAAGAAGACTCAATAGTTAAAAGTAACCGCTCTTCTTGTAGAGGTTCCAGATTCAATTCTCAGTGCCAACAAGGCACACGGACATCAGTAACTCCTGTCCTGGGGTCTCTGATGCCCTCTTCTGGCCTCAGTAGTCAAACTGCTGGCATAAGATAGCTTGCTCATATACATGAAAGAAACAAATAAAATAAAAACTTTAAGTAGCAGGGCAGCAGTGGGGTAAGTCCTTAATTTCAGCACTTGGGAAGAATTGGCAGATGGACCTCTGTGAGTTCAAGGCCAGCATGGTCTACAAAAGCTAGTTCCAGGACAAGCTCCCAAGCTACAAGCTACAGAAAAACCCTGTCTCGAAAAAAGAAACCAAACTATTCTATGCCAAACCAAACCAAACCAAAACAAAACAAAACAAAAAAATCCAAAAACCTTTAAGAACAAATATTCCCCACTTTGCTTTGAGATCTAATGAAGATCAACTGTCACTTGTGCACATAGATGATGCTAGAAAAGCACTTGGTGATGCCTGAATGGACAGATCAATCACACCCTCTGTTGTTACTCGTAGGAAGTATCTTCCAGAAACATAACACCCTTTGGTTCCCATTTCTTCCATCAAAACTTGCAGCTGCCCAGTGTTAAACCACTGATTTCAATGGACCAAAACTTTATTCACAGGAAGAAAGCATGGGGCTCATGAGATTCAGGAAGCAAAAATTCACAAGTCTCAGGAAATTCCCTAAACTGAGAAGACTTACAAGGTTCCTGGACAAGGTTATATAAACAGAGAGTTGACTTCCTGACCCCCGGAGCTGCAGGCAATTTGTGCAGAGAGCTCTAGGGATGCTTCCATGAGTTCAAGTACACCAGTGTGGGCTTTTCAGTGTCAGCTACCTTTGAGTTGTCCATTCCTCTGTGAGTTACCCCTATATGTGCTCTTGGGGAGAAAACAACAATTAACCCAATGGATTCCAAGTTGGCCCTTACTGGAGCTATGACTTAAGTCTGCTGTTGATGTTCTATCTAAGTTAGTAGGAAAAGTTTCTCAACAGCCAGATTTCAGCTCCCTAAAGAGCATGAAAGCAGCAAATGATGAAACAGTGTTATAGAATTAGGGAGGCAAGGTTTCTCATAGCATCTCTAGGGCTGTAGTTATCATGGCGCCTTTTCCTAGACTGGAGTTTGCCTTTGGTCTGATCATGGCCCTTTGAATCATTCCCCAGCACTTCCTGGGGTTTCCTCGTCATTTCACATTTATCTCTATGAAACTTTAAGAGACATGGAAATTAAGATTCCCAGAGTTTAAAAATATAAAATGTTAAAAGTCACTTAGCAAAGTCCCTGTGGTACAGAGACTCAAGACTCTTCCACTTTAGCTCGGAGCTCTCCCTCAGAGTATCAAGTTTACCATGTAAAACATGGGCTGTTGAACAGAATATGTTCTCTTCTCCTAATAACAAGAAGAAAAGGAAAGAGAGAAAAGCAAAAGCAAAAGTTCTAGCTTCCTACTGAATATAACGAATGGTTTAAGAACTCTTTAAGTTTCTAAGTAACTACAAGTTATTAGCTATTATATAAAATACCAAGCCTTATATGTCACACATAGCTACACATAGGTGCGATGGTATCAAACCCTTCTGGGGCAGGGTAAAGGCTAAGGCAGTGATAGCACTTGTGGCTTAGCATGATGACCTGAGTTTCGACCCCATCACACACATTAAAAGCCACGAGTGGCCATGGTTGCCCCACAACTCCAGTGTTGTGGGGCAGGGGCATTACTAGAACCTGATGGTGGCCAGCCTAGTTCTCAATTCTATGAGAGATCTTTTACTCTAAGGAGTAATCAGAGGATTACAAGGGGTAGGAGGACCATCCATGAGAAATGGGAGCACAACCCTTAGGGCAAACAGATACCGGCAGCCTAGTGATTATAATTTTAAATTAATGGGGAATTTATTTCATTTAACAATTTAAATTTATCTCTTACTCTAGTCAAAGTCTCAGACACTTGAAACCAGTTCTGAGGGGCAGTGCATTCCTGAGTACCTGGTCTAGAACAATTGATGGAAGGTTTTATTACAGGTTCAGGTATCTGTGGTCCACTCAGAGGCTTTACTAGCACATCGCTAAAGAAGAGAGTCAGAGGGGATTTGTGTATCCACTCTTCATTTGCACAATGTTGACAACTGCTGCACAGTTGGTAGAACTGAACTGATACTTCTTGAAGGCATAGAACTTGTACCTTCTAGAAAGTCCCCGCCATCCTTACTCTTTGCAATCCCTTTGCTGCCTCCTGAAAAGGACCCTGATGGGATCACTCAGGGAGACCCGGTCACATATTACCCATTCCTGCTTCCTTCTTGGGGGATGTAAGACGGATTTTGCAGTGAAAATATGTCTTCAGTAGTGTTGATGCATTTGGAAGTACTCTGTGGCTTGAGAAGAAAATATCAGCTGACTTGTTTGTTGTGGGAATTCATTCAGTTAATAGTGTTTTAGACACCAGCTCATTTAGGGTGTGGTCTCAGGTACTATAAGCAAAGACAGGAAGGATGCTCAGCCCCCTTTTCCTTTCACTTTGTTGGTGGTCAGAGCTCAGTTCGCAGCTCCCAGAGCCCACAGAGTAGAGGAATGCATCTGTTTTCTTATTGTGAGTGTTCCCCAATAAACATTTGTTATTCTTTATTACAGGTTCTCATGGACCTTCCTTTAATTATGCAACATTCTGGCACCCAACATGGGGCATGACTCTGAGATTAAGAGTCTCATGCTCTACTGACTGAGTTATATGGGCGAGGTATAGGGGACATGCACCGTCATGATGTGGAGCTGTGACAAGCCACATGAGCATAGATGGATGTGCGGGGCAGGGGGACAACTTGGTTGCAGCAGGGAGCTAAGCTGCATGAGCACAGGCAGATAAGCAGTGTTTGAAGACACACAGTCTCAGTGGGGAGCCAAGCTGAGACTGTGGCTGAGCTAACTACAGAGAGACATTTCATTGTACAAGCTGCTAAGCTAAACCAACATATATATTTTAAAGGTATCTCGACTTTAAAATTTAAGTCTAAGGAAATGTTACTTTGGAAAAGAAGTTCTGCTTTTGTTTCCATGGATGATAGAAAGCTGTGAATTCCTTACTGGCTAAGTAGTCTGATCAAGCACTAAGGCCCAGGGAGTCCAACATCCATGACAGCTTCAGGACTGCTTGCTGAGATGAAGCAACCACACAGGATACCCTATGAAAGACCAAATTAATTAGTAGGAAGTAGTATAAAATAGTATGCTCAAATTCCCAAACATTGTTCATAAGTGTTTGTTTTCATTTAAAGAGGGTTGATCATGAAGGGTTAATGATCACAGTCAAGGTCTTTCTAAAGAAAATAAAAGGGGATATGATATAGAAATGAATACTAAATTGGTATGGAATTTGTTTTATTGATACAAATTTAAGGTCAATTTTGTTATATGTATATTTCTACTCTTGTTTATGGTATTATACTTATATAACTTGTTAGTTGCTCTGCCATGACTTCTACTGGATCTCTGGCTTAGAATAACACACATATTCACAGGTCTGCTCACTCCAGGGCATTGGCTGAGACATCCATGTGAATTTGCCTTAGTTGGTTTCACCAAAATATTCAGAATCACATTTTTAAAAGATAAAACTTAAATAGAAGAGTTTTTTATTTTAAAGTTTGAGGGCAACTCAGTGGGTAATCCATGAGATCCAGAAGCTAGAAGATCTAGACACAAATTTCACATACTCACCTATACCTCAAAAGTTTGCTTCCATCATATGTAAAATGGGTAGCCAGTAAGGGATATCCTGTAAAATTTAAATGAGCTTGTAATTCAAGTGGGAAGTACATGGCTCAGCCCCACAGTAAAGCAATAATAAGTATCACAGTTCTTTCCTTTTTCATGTCTTTGTTACTGTAATTAAGACCTTATACATAAAATTATTCAACTTGAAATCTAAGGACATTGTTTAATAATCAAACACTAATTAATTGTATATTTCACTTTAATGCTGCATAACTGTCTCAACCTATGACAAAGCTACCATTCATTTTTAATATTTAGTTTTTGTGTGTATGTGTGTCTGACTGTGTGTGTGTGCACACACGCTCTCACAGATGACCACAGAGACCAGAAAAATGTGTCAGATTCCCCTGGAACTGGAGTTATAGAAGATTGTAAGCCACCAGGTGTTGTAATAAGAGCCACTTGTTTGTTCCTGACTGCTCAGCCCTGAAATAACCACACAGAAACTGCGTTATTTAAACCAATGCTTGGCCCATTCACTCTAGCTTCTTATTTGCTAACTCTTACATCTTAATTTGATCCATCTCCATTAATCTGTGCGTCACCATTAGGTCATGGCCTACCAGAAATATTTTAGCATGTCTGTTTTTGGCAGTGGCTCCATGGCTTCTCTCTAACTCCTCCTTCTTTCTCCCAGCATTCAGTTTAGCTTTTCCCTCCTATCCAAGTTCTGCCCTATCAACAGGTCAAGGGAATTTCTCTATTCACCAATGGTATTCACAACATACAGAGGAGAATCCCACATCAACCAGGCAGTGGGTGCTGGCAACTAACTCTAGTCCTCTGTAAGAATAGAAAGTACTTTTAACCTCTAAGCCATTTCCCCAGGCCCTCTATTACTTAACTTTTTACAAAAACATTATCTAATATTAAAATATTTGAAGACATTATCAAGGCCACAGATAGACAATTCAGAATTTACTTTAATTAATGTGCTTTCATAGGTTTATGCAAGGCATGGTGTTTCATACCTGTAATGCAAGTGCTTGTGCAGTGGAGGCAGGAGGGTCATGAGTTCAAGACCAGACTTGGTTACACAGTGAGTTGGAGGCCAATCTGAGCTACATGAGACTGTATATAAAAAACAAAAGATAAGCAAAATAAAATGCACACACACACACACACACAAAACACCACCGCCAACAACAAAAACAAAAAAATCCCAAAACCCCAGAACAAAATCTTAAAAATGAAAATGAAAAATGAAGAGTTTTTTTATTTTTGAATTATGTTTATATGTACATTTGTACATGGGTCAAGTGAGTGTAGTGCCTACAGGAGCCAAAAGAGGGCGTCTAGTCTCGGGAAATGAAACTTCAGCATTAGTCACCAGCTCAGTGTGGTGGCTCATGTCCATAATCCTTATGCTGTGACCTCGTTTCAAAATTAAATCAATAAATAAAATGAGAATCATTTGCTGCATCTAAGCTGGCATGTGTACCAACATGTCTGTGAGCCACAAGATGAGAAAGCATTTGTCTTTCAAATGTCTTTCTGAAACTACCTTACCAGAAAGGTCTGAGAATGGCTTGATCTCTTCACGGGACTCTGGTAAGGAATCTGAAGGGGTTTGGAGAACAACGATTCTTGTGGTTTTGAGCCACAGTTGGTATTAGTAGTGCATGCGGTCATCCAGCATAAACAATATGAGTTCTGCTGCCGGCCAGCCCCAGGGCGCACAGAGAAAGCTCATAGCGGACCTGTGCTCAGAAGCACCCATGCAGAGTTGATGATTCTGAAATGCTTGATAGCTCCTGAGCAGATAGATGCATTTAACTCCATGTCGCCCTAAGCACGTCTGGTCCTGTGAGCCCTTCTGATCTGCCTGAGCCCTGACTTCAGGCACCTCTGGTTTCCTAAAGGAAAGAGATGGAGGCATAGACGACAACTCTGTAGTTTAAACCTGCAGTGAGTGACAGGAATGGGGATGAAAGGGACAGCACCTTGTTCATGCCTGCTGACCATGACAAGCACTGGTGGCTGACTGTTCCGTCCCTGGCAAAGGGAAGAGGGATGCCTGCTTCTTTCAGTATCTGAATTGACACCGCTATTAAGGCTGATGCATCATATGAAACATGGGCAGCCAAATAACACAGAATTCTTAGCCAGAATCTGATTGACAGAGGGCCTGCTGGGCACAGATTCAGTGGCCACTTCCCTGTGTAAGTGAGTAATTGAAACCGACATCCTCAGCACTTGGTGCAAGCTTCCAGCTGAGACCTGGGAAACTACCAACCACCCTCTCTAAAGCCGTATGCACAAACTGATACCACACCTAGAGCTGGCTCGGAGCTCTGGATCACTGTAAAGGTCTAAGATGCAGGGCTGGTGGATATCAATGCACCTTTGTTTAATGTATGCCAATGACCTCTGAACTGATAAAAGGATGCCTAGAGAAGGCTTTCAGTTGCTGCAGGATAAACTAGGTGATGACCTTCAAGACAACTTGCAAGGCCAATATCTCAGTCGAGAGAGGGTAGATATACTCCAGGGATGGGTCGTTCTTTCTTCTCTTTATTATCTAGTATACAGTATCAGAAACAGTTTTACCAACCCACAAGAAAAGAGAGAAAGGTATAATATTTCCTTCGGCATCTTGATAAAATTCACACAGAAGGGAAGAGTTCTCCCAGCTTCCCAAGGGAATCGCAATGATCCACATTACAGTTGTTATTGGGTACATAGGGCCTGGTGAAGAAGCAGCTGGAACAGGACCAGCAACAGTAAGTCACACATCCTACAGAGAGCAGAGACTTCTTTCTATAGCTTCTGGAACATATTAAGGACCTGGAGCTCATCAGGTTTTCTTTTCTTATTTTAAAAAATTGCACTTATTTATGGTGTGTGTGTGTACATGCGTGCATGCATGTGCATACGTGCATGTGTGTGTGTGTTTGCTCACACATGTTAATATCACAACACTCTTTTTCTATCATGTTGTCCCAGAGATAGAACTCAGGGGGTCAGGCTTTGTAACTAGGTCTTCTACTTCTACTGGCTGAGGCATCTTGCTGGTGCTATATTAGTCTTTCCAAAGCAAAAGAAAATTGTTATCCTATAGTCCCTACCAAGTTGAAGTAGGGTTTCCAACTAACCCTTTCTCTTTAACCTCGAAAGGGGGTTTATTTTCTACCTGGTGTTCTGGTTGTTTTCCAAGATAACAGTGGTAGGCTCTGACAGAACCCTGGGTGTTGTAAGGAGGAGGGCCCACTTGTTCGTCCCTACCGCCCAGCTTGCTTAGCCCCAAAATAACCACACACAGAAACTGTATTAAATTACTACTTGGCCCATTAGCTCTAGCCTCTTATTGGCTAACTCTCACATCTTGATTTAACCTATTATTATTAATCTGTATATCACCATGTAGCAGTGGCCTACCAGGAAAGATTCAGCATGTCTGACTCTGGTGGCTCCATGGTGGCTCTCTCTTACTCTGCCTTTCTTTCTCCCAGCATTCAGTTCTGTCTTCCTTGCCAACCTAATTCTGCCCTAACAACTAGGCCAAGGCAGTTTCTTTATTAACCAATGAAAGCAACACAAAGACAGAAGGACCTCCTACACAACCTGGGTGTGTGCTGTTTTTCATAAGTGTACAGTGTTGTGTTGGTCCTGTGGTCTGACTCTGTGATGTTGGAGGCATCATCACTAGGAAAAGACTCACATATGATGCTTGTGACCACCCCATCAGAATTAGAGCAGCCACTGTGATTGTTGGAGGCCAGGACAATGTCTGGAGGCTTGGGCTTTGTGTTTTGACATCTACTCTTTTCTTGAGATGCTCTCACTATGTAGCCTGAACTCGAACTTCTATCAATGTCAAGTCTATATTTCCAGAGGCCTGGAGCTACAGGACAGAGCTATCACACACAGCTTAGAAACCTTTCCAAAGCTCCTGGCAGCTCCTAGGTCTTGGAGTTAATGGGCTGATGGAGAATCGAACCTGTATTTGGTGTGCTGGGCATGTTTGCACAGTGGATTGCCCCAAGCTGTGCTGTTCCATGGAAGGCAACAGAGAAGCTTCAGCACCAGGCAAGGCCAGAGCAGCCATGCAGCCTACCTCATTCCACCAATGCTCTACCTGCTCTAGTTCATGCTTGTGACCACATAAAGGGCCCTCCACCATAAGCAGAAACACGATATTCTGACATGGAGAAGCCAGTAGGACACATGGATGTGACCTAAAGCAGCACCTGAAGGGTTTTCTGAAAAGACAGTGGTGGCAGAAATCTGAGATTCAGGAGGCCACTTGGGCAGAGAACATGAGATCAGCAGCAGCTCATCTGAGATGAGCAGGATGGGTAGCGATTGCTTATTTAGTGGATCAGAGGAAGATGGTAGCCAAAAGGACACATATGCCTGTCATGTCGACAAGGAGCAAAGTTCAAAATGCACATTGAGAAATAAGTGTGTGAATGTAAGTGAGTTCCCACAGCTTAAAATAAAACTGATGGGGTTGGGAAGATGACTTACCAGTTAAGAGAACTTGCTGTTCCTCCAGAGGACCCAAAATCAGTTCTCAGCACCCATGTCAGGGCCCTCACAACTGTCTGTAACTCCAGCCGCAGGAAATCCCGTGCTCTCTTCTGGCCTCTGAGGGCACTGCATGCAAGTGCGTGAACCCACACACTTACAAACTTAATTTTTTAAGTTAAAAAAGATCAAATTAGGGCTGGAGAGATGGCTCAGCAGTTTAGCACACTGGCTGCTCTTCCAGAGGTCCTGAGTTCAATTCCCAGCAACCACATG
>LOEQ01006665.1:52946-63723 GCA_001685075.1 Bramus lutescens | reverse complement strand
CAACCATCTGTAATGAGATCTGGTGCCCTCTTCTGGCCTGCAGGCATACATTCATGCAGGACACTGTATACATAATAAATAAATAAACAAACAAATAAAACTAATGATTAACAGCATGGAATTTAGGAGTTGGGTCTTCATTAAATACTTGGCATGATTGATGTTGTAGGACAAATACAGCTATGGCTACCCTTTGCTGGTTATTCAGAACGTGCAGTTTTTTATGTTTTATTTAAGCATATTCTCTCTTTTTTTTTTGGCTTCTGAATGCTGGTGAGGGAAAATGATTCAAAAGTACAGCACACTCCAAATCTGCTGGCCACAAGGATCAAAATGATAATATCTCTGAAAATCAAAACAAGGAACTCTGGGATGGAAAAATCTCAGAATGGTTTTTTCAACCACTGTTTCCTATAAAACTCTACTTTGACTTGGAATTTGAGAAGATCAGTTTCATATAGATGACAAAAATAATAAACATACCCTCTCAGTTATTGCAAGTTTCCCCAGAATACAGAAGCATTCTCTACACAACAGCGCACACTTAATTTTTGGTAGGAGCTTTCTATTCTGCTGACACATGGTTATTTGGATGTTGATGTAAAATAAATCCAGCCTCCAGAAACAGTTACATGGTGAAAGAGAAAAGCCAATTACACTGTGTTATTGTTGATGTTAGTGCCAGCCAGCAATATAAACGTACAGGGACCTTTTCTGTTGATATTCAGGAGCCTGGGGGATGCTGTGTATTATTCTGTTACTTCAAAGTAACTTGTCTGCCCAAGTTGTCTGTGATGTCTTTAGAAACAGAGGCCAGGAACTTCTAAGTTCTTGCATTTTTTTATTCTACCCACATTTGTTTATATTTTGGAATTATTGTCTCATTTAGTACCTACTATTACCCTTCTTGTGAACCACTGTCATTACTGCTTACAAATGAACAACCCAGGGTTCTAGTAAGGGCTGAGTGGGAATGTGAACTCAGACGTTTTCTTATAGCCAATATTATTCTCCATCCATTATACTATAATGTCAGCATCCACCTCAAAATTGACAAGGAACCACAGAGATCTAGACCCAGTCTCTCTTCCAACATCGGGTCCTCCCTTCTTCCTTCCTCTCTTTCTCTTTCTTCCTCCTTTCTTTCTCTCTCCCTGCCCCTTCAATAATTACAGCAAAATTAAAGAAGCACATGACAAAACTCAGCCTGTGTGTGTTGCTCATGGCTGGGGCTTCTTTTTAAGGATATACCAATTCTCCAGAGGCAGTTGACACTGATGGCCAGTGTGTGACACATACTAGAGCACTAAAGGGTAAAGTTCATAGAAAAGGAGACAGTGCTACCCAGGTCAGGGCCAGAGTCTGGGCCTGGCAGCCCCACAGGGCAGATAAGTCCCCCAGTCACCCTTTAGAGAGTAGTGGAGTGCAAAAAAAAAAAGAAAGAAAAGAAAAGGAAGAAAGAAAGAAAGAAAGAAAAAAAGAAAGAAAGAAAGAAAGAAAGAAAGAAAGAAAGAAAGAAAGAAAGAAAGAAAGGAAGGAAACGAAAAAGAAATTTATTCAAGGTGGCCACACTGGGAAGAGAAACAAAGTCCAGGGACTCTCTAGTGTCTCCCTAGGGCCCTGATGCAAGACTTAGGCTTAAAGAAGAGGTGTGCACAGCTAACCCATCAAGTTGTGGTCCTGTCTGCCATCACTGTCTGTGCCTCCATCTCCTGAGCGAACATGTTGTCAGATCTGTGTGGACATTCTCTAAGAAGACAACCTTTCCCTCTGGCTGACTCCAGCCTTCATTCAGCCTTTGCCCGCTCCCAAGGAAAAGTCTAGTTTCTTGAAGTCCATTGTCTTGCTACTTCTATAATGGGTGGAAAGGACATGATGTTTTTTTAGAGCATTTTGGACAAGATGCACAGATTAGTGTCTTTCTAGACCCTACACCAGAACTCTCCAGTGCCACAGAGAGTTTGGAAAGAGTGACCATTCAAGCGTGTCTTTTAGAACAAAGAATATTACCATCAAAGACCTAACTATCAAAACAAATTTCCAAAAATGTAGTGTTAAAAGAGATGCTCAAACTCGGGGGCTGACGGGATTGTCCTGCTGAGAACAATGCCTAACTAATTGTACCTCAAGTGACCTTAGGCAGATTCTGTTGTTTTCTGCCCACTGTCCAACACTGAAGCCCTTCTCTGGGACATGCAGGTTGCTTTGGGGGAGCTGTTATAAAACATTTCATATTTATCCCATGGGTTGTCCTTTTGTTTGCTTCAGGAAACATTGAAATGTCTTTGTAAGGAACCAAAAAAGACCGTAATTAATTTCCCCACTGAGTAAAAAGCCCCAAGTCAGAGTATTTACTCTCACAAAATGTGTGAGAAAATGATACTGGTGCTTGTTACTACTATTGTTTCCATTAATGTCCAGCATTGATTTGTACTAGATTCTGAGAGGGCTGTGGCTTAATCACACACAACACAGGTATCAAAACCCAAACCACGAGATGATGAACCCCTAGCATTTTCTGAGAACTCAAGTGGTTTCAATCTTCAGGACCATCCTGAACTTCAGTTTCTAGTGATCATTTTTCTGGTAGCAACTGTTTCCAGATGTGTACAGTGGTATCAAAATCTTAAGCACAGTGTGTGTATACACCCTGATTCAGACAGCAGCAAGGGACCCTGATTCTGTGACTGTGTCCAACATCCAGGGCAGAGATCCTCATCTCTTTGGAGGATTATGGGACTTTAACACTATTGTGAAAATATTATGCTGCCTATGTGTGTGTGGATGGATATTCATATATGTGCAGGTGCATATATAGACGTGTACGAGTATGTTTATGTTTGTGCATGCGTGCATGTGCACACAGGTTAGAGGCCAGAGGTCAGAGATGTCAACTGGGAATATTATACCTTAGCAGCCAACCACCTTGCTTTTTGGAGACCTGGATCCCTGACTGGCTAATGTGCTCCAGGGGTGTGTCATTCCCAGCACTAGGGTTGCAGGCTTCTTGTTTATTTTTATGTACAATTGGGAATATACCTTGGGCCTTAGGTCCCTGTGCTTGTACAACCATTGAGTTTTCTTCCCAATTGTAGAACACTTCTAAAGGAAGACCTTGCTGATTAAAACCTCCTATGACTAGAAGGGCTCATCATAGGAGCTACCAAAGGTCATGCCAGGTGGTAGCTCTTTAGGTGCCTTCCCTGAGCTTGTGTGAGACCGACCCAAGCAGCACAGGAACTATGAAGATCATACCAATCATGTCCACACACAACAGGGTGAGCAGGGTTAAATGGAGCTGAACAGACTTCCTGCCCTGCTAACCAGCAAAAGACACTGGCTTTGTTTGTTTGCTCACATCACAGCTTTGCGTAGGGCTCTGATCTGAGGACTGGGGATGGAAGATGGCTCAGTAGATAAAGTCCTGGCTTTGCAAGCACGAGGGCCTGACTTTGTGCCCTTTATTTTAAAGGTGGCATAAGAACCGGGAGGCAGAGACAGACAGGTCTCTGGGGCTCCCTGCCCTGTCAGCCTCCTGGGTCAACTCCAGGCTGAAGAGACTATGGTGGTTTGAATGAGAATGGCCCCC
This sequence comes from Bramus lutescens, assembly GCA_001685075.1. Taxonomy (NCBI): domain Eukaryota; kingdom Metazoa; phylum Chordata; class Mammalia; order Rodentia; family Cricetidae; genus Bramus; species Bramus lutescens. The sequence goes on along the minus strand of LOEQ01006665.1, from coordinate 60,134 downwards.
ATGGGCCCCATATCTGAACTCTTGGTTCCCAGTTGGTGGAACTGTTTAGGAAGGATTAGGAGGTGGTGCCTTCTTGGAGGTGGGTTGTTATTGGGGGTGGGCTTTTAGGTTCCAAACCCCCACCATTCCCAGTTAGTTCTCTCTGCCTCAAGAATGTTGCCTTAACATGTCAACTCTCAGCTAACTGCTCCAGCAGCATGCCTGCCTGCCTGTCTGCCGCCATGCTCTCTGTCATAATGATCATGGGCTCTTACTGTCTGAAACTGTAGGCAAGCCCCCAGTTAAATTATTTCTGTCATAAGTTGCCTTGTTCATGGTGGCTCTTCACAGACATAGAAAAGAAAGTAAGCCAGAGACCTTGTTAAAAAACAAAAAAAACCAGCAACAACAACAAAACCCCAAACCTGGACAGTGCTGCTGCCTCATGGATGGAAGTTGTTCTCTGGCCTGTACATGCATTCAAACACACAGACATGGAATCAACTCCACCCCCACCCCACAGCAAATATATAAAAGAGCATCTGAAGATGGGTGAGGATCCCCATTATCTTGTCTGCTTTTGTCGCAAGAGCAGCTTTCACTAGAATTGAGACTGCAAAAAGACAGATTCTTGCAAGAATAGCTGTGGACACAAAGCCCCTTCCTAATAGCCGAGAGGGGAAACCCAAGCCAGACGCTGTGGGAAGGGGAATTTTTAGGATGACTGAGTAAGAATAAAGCAGAACCAAGGACACTCTTAATGGCTTCTGATTCCACACCCCAGGGCTTTAACAGAGGAGAGCTGTTTCTTCCCTGATAACCCCAGGGTGGACTGTGAAAGAACAGGCAGCCTCTTCACTTCTCCACTTATTACTGCAACACAAAGATCTGCGATCTTGGGGTCTGTTGAGCTAGGCAGAACCAGTTTGTTGCTATTAACCCCTGGGATCCACAGCTGGAACTGGTTGTGTGTGCGTGTGTGCATGTGTGTGTGCATGTGTACACGTGTGCACACATACACCCATACAAGCATATGTGTACTATTTTTTGATTGATTGATTTCTCTATTTTCATTAATGTTAATATTTGGGCATGCTTGCTTATCTGAGTTATTTTGGACACAGCAGAGCCTGAACTATTGTTAGTTCTGAATAACTAATTGCAACAATAGAGCATTGTTTCCTAACAGGCTTCTCTCATTCTGACATTAACTCCAACCAGACTCTAGGAAGAAATCCTGCCTATTGTTCTGGGGCATCACTTAGGGGACTGAGGCTGAAAATTCAGGAACAACCTTTAAAATTCAACCTGTGCACTGTTCGTTCACTTCTGGAAAGCCCCATCTCTGTGCACAGTATCTGCTCCTAAATGAGAAGATGGAAGACCAGTGGGGTTTTAAAATTTGTTAAGGAAAAACAAAAAACAAAACACAAAGCTCCTGTTTTATTCTCATTACTATTGTTGTGATAAAACACACCAACAAAAGGCAACTTGAGGGTAAATGATTCATTTTGGGGGTTTATTTCATAATTCCTGGCTGTAGTTTGTCACTGCAGGGAGGTCATGATGGCAGAGCTTGAGAGAGCTGGTCACATCATCTCCACAGTCAAGAAACTTCTTGTGCTCAGCTCCATTTCTCCATTTACAGAGTTCAGTACCTCCTGCATGGGGAATTGTACCACGCACGGTGGGCTGAGTCCTCTCACATGAGTTAATTTAGTTAAGCCTAGCTTCCGCAGACATTCCTAGAGACAACCGTTAGTTGTGACCCTCTTTTTAGGTAATTCACACACACACACACACACACACACACACCCCACAGCACATAGCACAAAAGAGTATGGTCTCAAATTAAAGAAGCAAAGAAATGCATGAAATAAAAACATTTTGGGAGCTGGGAGTAACATTTATTATCCCAGAGGTAGGGAAGCTGAGGCAAGAGGATTAAGAGATTAAAGTGAGCTTGGGTGGCACACCACACCAATCTCAAAACAAAAGAAAACAAAACACAAAAACAAAAATAGCAACAACAAGAACACTAGAAGACGAATTATATTTTAATTCTTTCCCATTTCAGAATGTGGTTTTAAGAAAATGATAATTGAAGGCAGATCATAAGCTGTCTGGAAAATACGCCACAGTGTAGAATAATTACTATGAGATAATACAAAAGAGATCAGAAGAACAAGCAAAACAATTAGCAGCCAGCACATGTTGATGGCTTCAAGGGGAAATCCTGAGTGTCCCCCATAGCCCCGCAGTCTGCCCATCACAACTCAACATAAGATGCAGTCCACCCGATGAGCTCTCCCAGCAGCTTTTCCTTCCCTCTCTACTGACTTTATCCCCATTGACATATCAATCTCCATCTTCTCTCCTCAAATCTAGTCCCTAACACCCAAAGGTACTTACTGGGACCCCTCCTGGATTTATGTTTCTGTAGCTGTCCCATGTTTAGGGATGGAAGAGAAGGTGGACCAGACAAGTAGAGAGATAAAGGACCATGAGCGTAGGGCAGGCAGGAAAGCTGTAGGTTTGTTCCGCCAACTGCCCAAACAGCAGTGCCTATAACCCAATAACCCAAGTCAACTGTCAACTTTGGTTCCATCTTTGTGCCTTGTAAGTGACTTTCAAATATAAGGTCCTATTTAATGACCCCACCTTAGTTTAGATATTTACCAGAAGAGAGTGGTATTTATTGGCGTCACTGATAAAACCTCAAATTTACATTTAAGAAAATTAAAGATGGGGATTCTGAACTTTGCTAACTATGATATTTGACCATATCTACATAAGAAATTAATATAGAATGTGTAGTATTATTGGTTTTCTCACTGGAAAAATGTCCACACAGGAACCACACACACATGAAATTTGATACTGCGATGACTTGACATGTCACATAGCTTGTGTGACAGAGAACAATGGCGGAAGATCACACACAGGCAGATGGCTCAGTGGGAATTACTACAAACCCTCAGAAGTGTCACTTCTGGCTTCATTCAAGCAGACCTGAAAAGCTGAGGGTCATGGAAGAACCTGAACAGAGATGAGCTGGCAAAACTGTCTTCTCCCTTCATCATGGGGCAAGAGCACATCCACAGTTCAGTGCCCACTGGGTCATCCACAGGGCAGTTTAGTTGGAGATACAACTAAAATTACCACAGAAGGCTAAAGAAGACATGGAGCCTTGTGTGGCTGATCTACATTGTCAGCTTGATTGGGTTAAGAATCCCCATGGAAACAGACCTCTCGGTGTATCTGTGAGGGATTTTCTAGATTGAGTTTATTGAGGTGGGAGGACCCCAGCCCCAGCATTAGGAGGCATTATCCCGTGGGCTAAGATTCTAGACTCTGAGCATCACACCAGTGCTCATCTCTCCTTGCTTCCTGACTGTAGATGGCGATGTGATCCATGTGGATGGTGACATCATTACCATCTGTCTGGAGTTCCNNNNCTGCCTCTGTGGCTTCCCTGCCAGGATGGGCAGCAACCCTCAAACATGGCAAAATGAACTCTTCCTCCTTTAAGTTGCTTGTGTTAGGGATCCTGTGACAGCACTGAGAACCACACCTCACAGGACACCTGAAGATTTCTGTCCCCCGGAGAATGATTCTGTGTTGTCTGAATTCCAGTTGAACAATAGAAATCCTTTTCTTTGTCCATCTTTCCCGTGACTCCAGTTTGCAACACACCAGTTTCTCTCCTTCTATTGTACTAATTCAGTTCAATGGAAAAAAGTTGGCATTGTTTTTAAGGGACCAAATTGGACTTTTTAAATATAAGATTCTGCGAAAGGTAAAACTTGAGTTTAGGATTTTGCAGGAAGTGGGACTGCCATCTGATTGCCTAAAACACTTCTGAGGACTTTGTTCTGAGACTGGTGGTCCTCCCGGGAAGCTGCAGTGTACCCCAGCCTGGCTGTGCCGAGTAGGCTGAAAGTCCCCAGCCACCGTCTCTTTGATACATACCAGGTTTCCTTTTCAGCTGGGAACTGTTAACTTGGGGCTCCACTTTCTGCCTCTTACAGGAGCTATTGGGTTTTATGCCTCCCACACAGAGAGAAGGGATGAGGAGAGAGATGTAGTGGCTGAGGATCAAGGCTCCATGTCTTAGTCAGAGTCACGGTAGCAGGACCAAGAGTAATGCAGTCATGAGAGAGACCTGAGAAAACGGTAGTCCCATCTACAGTTCCCTGATCAGCCTCAGGAGGGGTGTTGGACCACAGAACAAACATCCCATATCCTAGAACCATTCTCCAGCTACATTGTTTCTTCGTTATTTGGCAAAGGATGCAACATCTTCAATACTGAAGAAGCATCTTGATTCATTTGGTTTGACAGACGCATTTTAAGCACTTATAATTACAAGCATCCAGCATCTTCATGCTTCCCCTCTGCAGCAGCCCAGTGTCTTACATCGCATCACCGCCCAGGTGACAGCTGCACCATTGTGAGTCCCGTCCTCTTATTGAGAGTGGAATGTTAGTCTCTGCTAGTTCAGCAAACAGACCTTATCATCGTTGACCTAAGAGAGCTCTGAGTGAGGTGGGAAATGCCCACTGGCTGACTATGGGGTTCTAACAGCCAGGACTACAATGGCTTCTTTTGTTTTCAGAAGCTCAAGCAAAATCTGATAGTCGCAGCTGCTGTGCATCGATTCTGTGGAGAGGCGATCTCGCTATGAAACCCAGAAGTTACTGAATGGATCTCAGAGGCACAAAGATTCAAGTCCAAGGGCTCCAGGGCCCAGAGAGGCTATAAGGTTTCCTGGAGCCCGCCAGACTGCTGTCTGTACATGCTGCTTGATAGCATCTAGTGGAGTCAGGATGAAGATGCGGCAGAGCTTATGGGTTTTTTGTTATTGTTTTCTTGTTATTATTAAGAGACTCATTGGAAGCCGACAACAAATGAGCCACAACAGCCCTGAAACTCATACACACTCTCTTGGTGAGAAAACTGGCCTGTACATACGAGCACAATCAGGACTGCGCTGGACTAAGTTCACTAGTGCTGGGCGTCAACACAGAGGGTTCAGAGCCGCTGTCCTGCAGTAGAGATCTTCCGAAGGAACTTCCCTTGGACTCCTATTATGAGAGAAAGAAAGGTAGAAGCACGGTGCCAGCCAAAGGGAGCTTGTCACTGGAAAGAAATTTCAGGACAGTGATGATGGAGCACCTTGACCAGGATGGCTTAGCCCTGCACCTCTTCCTTTCGGTTCACACTCAGACCTCACCGGACCCTCCCTGTTCCTTTCCCCGGTGTGGCAACAAATCTTTTTTTCTGCTTTCTCTCTCTCTCTCTCTCTCTCTCTCTCTCTCTCAATTGTGTTTTAAAGGGCCTGTTGAGGACAGGTGACTTGTTGGGGCCAACTCCAATGGCCCGAACACAAAGCGAGAGTGTGTGTCAGTGAGTTTTTACATTTAGTATTTTAATTGCATCTTCTAAACACCTCTCTGAGAATTTGTAAAGTACCCAAAAGACTAAAATTTCTATGAGAAAATCGTACTAGCCACAGAAAGGTTGAGAAGCCAGAATGCCAGTAGCTTTTGAGCTGTCAGGGACACTCGGGGAATCCAGTCATCTTTGTCCAACTGTCTGCCCCATGTGTCATACAAAAGACACATTCATGTGAGTCTGGAAACGTGCTTAAAGCAATCACTATCATTTAAAACATTGAACTTTTTCAAAATTAAAAGCACAAGCGTGGGTGTCAAACACTCCAGCCCTGCTCTGTGGACTGTTCTGTACAGGCACAGCTTTTCCCTCTGTTCTGTCCACGGCCTCAGCTCTTGGGGCAAGAGGTGGCCTTTCTCACTGTTCTCTGTCCTTGTCCTTTTGTGATTAAGTCAGACATCTGAGTACCATGAACACCTCTGCCACAGCCTTCTCCACACCTGTTTCTTAGGTTTCACTCTGGTGCCAGTATGGGCTTGTGAGCGAAAGCCAATCAGTAACAGCGTATAGGCACATGACAGGAAACAGACTGGAATGAGCTGCTGCAAGGCTAACACGTATGAGAAGTCAGTTGGCCGAGAAAGATGGGAAGCGCTTCCCTGCTGGGGCCTCACGCACAAACTGAGGGTGTTATACAACCGTGGGGCATGGGGGGGCATGCAAATGGTCTAACGTGGGGGCTGGGCTAGCAATTTACTTGGAGAGGAAATATCCACTCTAGAAGAAGAGGGGAAGCTCTTTTCTCACAACACACATCCTGGAAATGAAATCTAGAAGATTCATAAGGCCCTTCCCCTAGGTTACAGAAACAGTCAACTATGGCTGGGTAGTGAACTTTGAACAGCTGAGCTTCCCCACCTGTCCCCCTGCCTAAAGCTCTCCTAAGCAGGGAAGGCCTCCGCCTCTTCCACAGGTGTTCAGTGTTGGCTATGAAACAGGAAAATTTCTAATTTTCCAATCGTGTGAACCTAAGATTTCACAAAATTCTGAACAGGGAGTCACTGCTAAAAGTTAGGTCCATGCTGTGTGCGTGCATGTAATTCTACATGTGTAGTGTGCACGCACGCTCTTGCAGGCACGGTTCAGCTGCCTGGTAAGAGTATGCTAAGCATGTGTTGTTTACCTAACTTCCCCTGGCTGCCTCTCCTTGCCTAGACTCCGACAGTATCATTGCTGGAGGAGTCAGGGCTCTTACAAAACTATCAGCTGCATGAGAACAGCGTTTGTACTAGTTTCTATAACACATTCCGCTTATTGATTTCCAATTCCACTTATTACTGATTTCCTTTATCCTTTAGGAGCCGTCCTGTCGGGGTCCAGTGCTAGTCCAGACTCTCAATTATTTTTCTAAACCAGACCCCAACATAAACTATCTCTCTCTGGACGGGCGAAGAGGAATAAAGACACGACTCATGGTTTCATCAGGAGGGAGAGTCTCAGAGATCCCTCATGATATCCTGAGTTTACATCCTGAAGAATTCCTCTCATTTATTCTCCAAACAGCCTTTATACCAAAACTTAACTTAGGGGAAATACATTAGCATTCTGTCTCCTAGAGGTAACCAGGTAAATGGCTTTCAGTCACATCTACAACTATCTGTCTTCCAGGTAGGCTAGCTTTCAATTAGGCTTGAACCAGCATCTCTATAAGGCATCCTCCAAATTACAAAGGAGCAAAACATCCTGACCCTTTGTTAGGGCAGAGACAGCCTGTCTGCAGGGCTATGTGACCACCTCTGGTGGGGCCTATGG
>LOEQ01006665.1:0-12270 GCA_001685075.1 Bramus lutescens | reverse complement strand
CACACACACACACACACACACACACACACACAAAAGCATGTGCACCCATGCATCAGGATACCCTCGGTATACTAAAAGTGCTGAAATTGTAAACCAACATTGAGTTCCCAAGTTACAGCCACTCCTGAAATTTAAACCAAATGTTTTATTTGTTATGCCCAAAGAGCACTGAAAGCAGTAGTTTGGAGGTAAAATTTCATGTTATTCTTGATCGTGTTTCCCCAACATGGACAGTAAGCTGATTTTTTTTCACTTGCTCAATTGTCTAGTTATGATCCTGTGCTGAGAAGCCATAGAGTGTCGATGGCAGAGGTGACTTGTACACTGTTCCTTCCCAGCTTCTTTTTAATGTATTTGAAAAGATGCATTTGTCTGACCTGATAGGGATCTTGGCTGCTTGCTCGGAACTCAGGCCAATGTCACAGTGTCACACATTCTGTGTCAGGGGAGAAGATGAGAGATTGGCCTGCATTTTGTGGGCACAGAAGATAAACCTTTGGTATTGTTCACTTTAGACACTTGACAAGGGACATATATTCTCTCATGCCACCTGTCAAAGCTAAAACTTGAATGTTTTAGCTAAGGCAGAAATACCTCCAAAAGCTGTGTACTGTAATACATCAATTAATTGATTAATTAATTTTAATTAAAATTCATTAAAATTTAGAAGTCTGTTTTATTTACAGACTTGCAGCACTGGGTCTCTGTTAGATGCCATGATGACCAGGGACTTTGCTATATTGATCCCTTCATTTCAGAGTCTCATTTATTACCCAGCATGTGGTAGGTTCTGCAAGCTTGTTACTGCTGAGCACCATGGGAAGAACCAAGGTCAGAACATAGCTCCTTTGAGGAGTTAGTCCACAAAAAGCTGTGGGTAAACTTGACCTGTCAGTTGAACAAGGGCAGAGAACAGGAGTTCCCTCTGTTCTACAGACAGAATGAGGATTGTCAGAAATTCAAAAGAACAGAGGGAATAAAGGGTGGTCTGGCATAGGGTTACTGTGTGAGTGGAAGAGCGGCTGCAGCTGACCAGGGTCTCCTAGGCCGCTTTCCAGGCCACTGGCCTCTGGACCCCCTAATGCTCCTCTGAAACTCCTTAAGGGCCTCCTGATTAAGGGTGTGCCTTAACTATCTTTCTTTATTAGTTCTGGGGGCTTGAATGAGAAACGTCCCCTATGGGCTCTAGTATTTTGGAGCTTTCAGGGTGTGGAGCTTTGCTAGATGAGCACTGGAGAAGGCTTTGAGAGCTTATGGCCTCGATCCATTACGAGTTTGCGTCTCAGCTTCCTGTTTGCGGTTGAGATATGATCTCTCAGCTTCCTACTCCTTGGTTTGCTGCCTTGCCTGTCCATCATGGTGGACTTTTATCCCTCTAGAACCATAAGCCAAGGTCAACGCTTTTGTCTGTAAGTCGCTTTCAGTCCTGGTATTCTATCTCAGCCATAGAAAAGTAACTTAGGGACTCGTTTTAATGAAGCAAAAAAGAAAGTTGCTGATTTATTAACATTACATGAATTATAATGTTCTTTTTTCGTTTAAAGATGTTACATGTTCAAACTTGAAAATTTGAAGTAATATCTCACATTTAAAAATTCTCTTTGGCCATGACTTACAGAATACAGTAGAAGTCTAAAGCTTTTTGTTTTGTTTTGCTTTGTTTGTTTGTTTGTTTTCCAGTTAAAATATCTGACATTATTCCAATTCTCAAAGAGGTAGGTTTTATGTAGGGTAATGGAAAAGTATTTTGGTTTGGTACCCTGTTCAGGTAATCATTGATTTTACCATCTGGAAAGATATTACACTGGGACTTATTGGCAAGACATCAGGAAATCAGTCAGCAGATTTACCTGTGTAGTTACATTAAAATCTATGCTCTCTGCTACCTTACAAATGGATCTTTGCCTATTTAAGATGCATCTATCAGCTATATGCAATTTAGAAAAAAACTGGTGGAAGTGATGGAGACTTTGTCAGGAAGCATCTTTATTGTAGGTTATTTTATGAATTTCAAATATGCTTGTTTTAAATGATGGATAGATGAATTTTCGAAAAAAACATGTTTGTGTGTGCATGAGTGTGTTTATTTGTGTGCATGTATGTGTCTGTGCTTAAGTGTGATAGTGTGATGTATGTATATATATGTGTGTATGCAGGTATGTGTATGTATATATGGATATATGCATTCTTCATACATATGTATGCATGTATGTGTGTATGTGTGTCTATTGTGATGTAGTCAAGCCTTGCTACTCTGTCAGTTTATTACATATCACAGTTATTTTCGTGATGATCATCCATAGCACACACATCCTTTCCATGTTCATAAAGACATTGTATCATCAGCAATTGTGGTTGCCTTGCTTTATATTAAGTCTCTTGAAATACATTCCTTTTAATGGCAGTGGTGTAGCTGTGACCCCCTATCTGACCATTTCCCCTCTAAATACTCCAGACTCCATGAACTCCACTGTACTCTCCTCTTGCGCATCTGAGTGAGGCACACAGACCAAGTGGCATCAGTGTGTGTGTGGCGATTTCACTCAGCCCCTCCCCTGCCAGTCTCAGGACTCACTGTTTTGACGCATCACATGTTCTTCACCTTGTTATCCACTGATGCTCACATGGATTGGCTGGTTTTATATTCTCGCCGCCATACAGTACTCAGTCAACATGGATGTGGATTTGTCTCTCCACGGCCTGCATTTCCTCCTGTCTGGACACATTCAGTAATGGGTTACTGTATCCTGTGATACTTCTCTCTTTAAAGTTTGTTCATGAATTCCCCAATGTTTTCTGTAATGGAAGTTTGATACAGTTCAAATTTTGTTGACTTGGTCCCTATGGTGTCCCTTCTGAGGTCTGGTGGAACCCTGGAGAGCTGCATCTTAGTGGGGGGCATTTAGGATATTCAGGACATCCTTAAAGGAGGCCAGTGCCCGTGATCCTTTCCTCTTCCTCCTTTTTCTCTGCCTCATGATGCAGCCAGTTCACTGCACCATGCCCTTCTAACCCAATCTGTTGCCTTACCACTGGCCCAAATCAAGGATGCCAGTGGGTCATGAACCACAGCCTCCAAAACTGTAGTCCACAATAAACCCTTTATCCTTATGAACTGATCATCCGAGGGATTTTGTTATAGTCACGGGAAGCTGATTAACCCACATGTACGAGTGCACGTGAGTAAATTCTTGCAGCCTTTGTCGCACTAACCTGTTTTGGGTGGCAATAGTTCTAAAGGAGGTGGGGTGTCACTGGCATTGAGGGTGACACAGAGGATCATGTGTGCCTGAGGCTCTTTGACGTCGAACATTCTTTACAGACCTGTTGACCATCTCTTCATTTATCTTCTTCTGGAACTGTTGGGTCTTCTACCCATGATTTAACTCTGTTCTTCATTTTGATACTGTTGACATGTTTCAGTTTCTCAAATACTTCCACAGCTAATCCCTGTCAGATTCATCCTTTGTGGCTGTTTTCCAGTCTAGAGATTTATCACTCATGGTGTTGGTTGTTTCTGTCATCCTGAAGCTTTTTAGTCTGATTTGTATGTGCCTATTTTTATTTTTTTCATCGTCTATAATTTCGAGCTTTTAATAAAAGAATGCATGATCACTGTTTTGGAAGGAAGTACACTGGGGGAAGTGTTTTATTTTGTTGTTCATAGTGAGGTCTGTCCATTTCCACACGATGAGGAGCAAAGACCTAGCTTGGTTCACACTGCCAAGTGTGTAAGGCTCTTCCCCAGCACCATCTAGGAACGACCCTGTCCTCCTCCATGAGATGTTCTAGCGGCCATTTGCTGCTGCAGGTCAGCCCATCAGCAGTGTGTGACTTTGCCTATGCTCTTGCTGTCCTTGTCCAGCGATATGGCCTCCGTTTTTATGATGACACATGACAGTTGGATTGCAGACTCCCAACCCACCTGGGGATGGTTAGAAATTATTCATAATTCAAAATTTTACTTGTTAGCTCAAAATTTACCCCTAACATTGTCAGTTATTTTGCTTGAGGTGTCAGGTTCCTTTTGTTCATGATAAACATGAGTAGTTTCTCTCAGGGGCTCTTTGTAGTGGAAATGCACTTCCCCAGACAGGCTTCCCGGGCTCATAGCTCTGTCAGGCCGAGCCTTATTTTACAAACCTCAGTCCTCAGCCAGGTGCAGAGCACTGATTCTCTGTGCACATGTCATCCCGTGTAACATAGACACTAATAAGACATTGAGACAGGAATCTTCATTTACTGCAACTGATAATTGCGCTGTATTCTAAAGAACACTGTCTACTGTGAGTACTGATGTGACCCTGATGCTGACCTCTGACCTCATCCAGGTGAACAGATCCAGATAAATACCTATATACCAGGCCAACTCCTCCATACATGCTTGGATTGTGTTTAGTTAAGACTAGAATGAGCTTTAGCAATTGGATAATCTATCAATTTTCACAGTGAAGCCATGTGGATGACGAAGAGAAGATGGAGATGCTGGGTGCTGGACAGCAAGTTAAGAACTGATTTTATTCCAGGCAGTTTAGAATTAGAGTTGGCTTGCGTTAGATGAGATGTCTCAACATGCTAGACCTGGGCCTGATTAAGAAGAACTAAAGCACCCGAGATGAGTATTAATGGCAGAGGTGGGAACAGTCTGGCATTTCTGAATTTTAGTGATTGACAGATGCAGACTTCTCCTTCAGGAGAGGAATAACTGGCAAATGGCAGGGGCCAATGTAGATCTGAATGTTCCTTAAAGTAGCCCCCAAATAGAATATGATGATATTTCCATATCTTTGGGTGGGATGGGGTGAGTTTCAAGGCAGGGTTTCTCTGTGTAGCTCTGATTATTCTGAAACTCACTCTATAGACCACACTGGCCCCAAACTTACCGAGATCTGCCTGCCTCTGCCTCATGAATACTGGGATTAAAGGCATGCACCACTGTGGCCCATTATGATATTTTATAATGGCAGACTTTCAGTAGTCTGTGTAAGAGTGACCCATGGAAGGAGAGTGGAATACAGAAAATGAAGATAGGTGGGAAGAATTATTACATAAGTCTCCATTATAAAATATTCTCAGATGAGATAGAAGGATGACTCTGTAGGTTAAAGTGCCTTCTTCTTACCCTGTTACCTGAGTTAGATCCCAAATAGGGCAGAGGGAACCAGCTCCAGGGTTGTCTCTGATGTCCACACACACACTGTGGCATACCTGCACATCCCTAATAATTATTGCAATAATAACAATGATAATACATATGTAATGACCTATTAGCCATATACTCCTATTGTACAAAGCATGGGACCCCCCCCACGATAGAATTAGATAATGAAGTCATGATGATAAACATGGATCCAATTGGCAGATAATTTACATGTGGTCAAGATCTGGCTCTAGGTCTTCTTCATGCATTTAAGAAACACACTCAGTAAAACTAAAGATTACAGTTTAAGGAGAGATCAGGAGCCATTTAGAAACACGTAGGGCAGTGGAGTGACCGCAGCCTATGAATTTGTTCCCAAAGGTGCTCACCCCCCAACTTACTTTAAGAATTACACATTATTTCTCATTCTTGTAGATACACGATTTGAACTGTGTAAAACCGTTCCATTGTTCTAAGGATTTCCACAATACTTTTTTTGTAAAGCATCAGGCAGTGGTTAAAATACTTGATATTGTCTCTAGCCATCTGCCACCCAGCTTGTTTCTACTCATTAAGAAGTAGAAACCGCTAAAGCCAACGCTGTAAGCTAGCAGAACCACTGAAGGCAAGACGCTGTTTCAAAGATGGGACATGGCTTCGAACGTCACAAATGACTCAGGGTAACTGCTGCATCCACTCCTCCCCTGGAGGATGTCTGACCTAGTGGGGCAGAGTGACAGGCTATCTAGAGGAAGGGAGTGAGGATGGGAGAGAGGCCCAGGCTTCGAGGACTGTGAGGACTTTGCCGCCTCAGTTGGAAATGATAGCCAGATTGGCAGTGATTGGCAGCCTGTTCATATAACCGATGTGAGTGGCAGAGGTGTCACAGAGTGGGAATGACCGCCTTCCAGCCTGCGCTCAGGACAACCTCCGAGCTACAGCCTGAGACTCCAGCAGGCCTACGAGCCCCACAAAGCCTTCTCAAATGAGCGCTGAGTTGAACTTGAAGCAGGAAGTTTGACTGTGAAAATGTGGCTCACAGACAATACTTTTCCCTCCTCTCCCCTTCCATAAAACTATCACGGTCCAAACTGCTCCCAAGGCATCATTTACACTCAAGAAAAATGGAAGTAACCTTCTTTGTACATGACATCTCTGAATTTTCCATAGAATCCTCAGGTATTTGCTGCATTTCGTGTTCTGGAGAAGCTGTATGTCTTTAAATTTAGAAGTATATTACATATTGTCCTGCTTATTTTAAATTTATGGCAATTTTCCGATTTGTGACATTTTTACTAGAAGCAGTGTATAAAATGAGGCTCACAGTTTATCCTTCACTTAAATGATAGTTTTAAGTGTGATTATGTGATATGTGTGTATAATAATGGAGCTTTGAACCATAATTGCCGCTGGACGTTGCTGAACTGGTTCTGTGCCCCTGGCAGAACAGTAGGAGCCACTCAGAATCCTACTAATGCTACAAAAAGTTGAATCATTGTCTTCTTTTTAAGATAGTGTATTAAATCACCCGCTCAACCCATTAAAATAGCCATTCATGTTTGTGTCTAAGTGGGCCAGTGTTGCAAAGCCAGCTTACTGTTTTATTACCCTGCATAATAAAATACAGAAATTATCTTTCCGTTGAGGTCGTAATTAGCTGGAAGTAAGTAATGAATCTTTAGTGTCCTGAGCCCAGGGCCTGGCAAACTGAGAGCACCACTTGACCCCTGGCTTATTGAGAAATGAAGGATGTGGGAGAGCAGTTTTTCTTCATGGGATAAGATGGCTTGGGGCACGAGGGTTATTCTAGCTTTCCAAAAACTTGGGTGGAGCCAGCACAGAAAGCTGGTGTGATAGAAGCGGCCATCCCTGTATCCTCTTGGTGTGTAGAAGCACAGATGGATGGATATGGTATAGGCGGCCATCCCTGTATCCTCTTGGTGTGTAGAAGCACAGATGGATGGATATGGTATAGGCGGCCATTCCTGTATCCTCTTCATGTGTAGAAGCACAGATGGATGGATATGGTAAAGGCGGCCATTCCTGTATCCTCTTTGTGTGTAGAAGCACAGACATCTGATGTGGTAGAGGTGGCCATCCCTGTATCCTCTTCTCTGAGTATCTGTGGAGTTCATCAATGCCTTTCTAGTTATGAAAAATGTTTGTCATTCAGCATCCAAGAGCAGATAGACTAAATGAATCAATCACCTTTGTTTAAACATGCTGGTAGATGCTGGATTGGGAGGTGGTGCTGGGTGAGCTGTAGCAACACAGAAGAAGGGTGATTTGTGGGACAGAAGTTTGCCACACTTGCCGAGTGTTTTAACTTCATCACATTACGCTCTTAACTTTTTAGTTTATCTCATCCTCCTGTCTTAGAGACTGTTTGAAGAAACCCCCAAGCAGACCCCTGGGTGTCAGTGGCCAGGCTTCTCAGACTCCTAACTCCAGCCTAAGTATGAAAATCTATCTCAAAAACCCAATATGGATAGCACCTGAGAAACAAAGCTGATATTGACTTCTGACCTCCATAGCTCTTAAATATGAATGCTCTCTCTCTCTCTCTCTCTCTCTCTCTCTCTCTCCCTCTCTCTCTTTCTCTCTCTCTTTCTTCCACACACACATACTCACAAGTGAAAAATATTTTTTAAATGTGACATAAACACATTCTATTGGTCTCTCGAACATGAGACAATGTGTAAATAACTGGGGAAATGAAACCACAGTTTAAATTTTGTCTTTGTAAGTATGGTATTTCCTGAAGTCAATTTTTCCATTGTCCATTAACAAATTTGATATGTATTTCAATTTTGGGATGACCTCTCTATTGTTTTTGATATTATGTATGGAGGCACATTGCATTTTGAAGTTTTACAGTCAACAGAATTTGAGATTTATTTCTCTATGCATTATATATATATATATAAAAAATTCACACATATAACTATATATATATAACTCATATATATGAGTTCTCTGTCTTCATATACATCTACATTACTCATGAGAACATCAGATCTCATTATAGATGGTTCTGAGTGGCCACAGGGTTGCTGGGATTTGAACTCATAACTTCTGGAAGAGCAACCAGTGCTCCTAGCGAGCTATCTCTCCAGGCCCCTGGTCAACAGAATTTGAAAAGGGGAGTAACTTGGTCAAAGTCTTACCTGCAGTGGGAACCTCAGGCAGATGCTCAGCCTCTTCCAGCCTTGTGCCTTTGTCTCCTAGGGGGAATACAATGCAACCTTTCAATAAGCCTTGGGAGGCAATGGATCTCACAGTAGTATGCATTGTTCCTGAAGGTTGCTTGGCTCACCGTTGAGGTTCCTGCATTTACTCCTTGTGTGGTCCAGAAGACAATGATTTCACAAAAATGTAAACAACCACTGGTCAGGGAAGTAGCTACTGTTCACACAGGGATGGTGACAACACATCCAAGGACACTGTGTGGATGGGGAGAAACCAAGCATTTATATTTCAGGGAGTTATTAAGAGCGCACATTAAAACATCCCTATGGTAATTTTCTTCATTACTTGTGCTCTTTCTAATATACTTCTGTGCTCTTAAAACACATCATCATAAATTGTCACATGACAATGCCATAAAAAAGATGAAGCCTCAAGGAATGTGTAGACAATGATTGACAGCACTGGGGCTGGCCCATGTCCGGTTTTGTTTGTAGTTTAGTCAAGATTCACTGGTTTTTACATCAGAAAATATGTTCAATCAACATTTCTGTGAAGGAGTTAATAATGCTCCCTTTCAGAGAGCATGACTATATCACATGAAATGAAGCACTTATTAGTTGTAAAGGGAAGTATAACATGTAAATCAACACAGTGAGGGAGAATGACAAGCTCAAGGCTTGCCTGGGCTTCAAAGGGGGGACTGTGGCCAAACAGCAAAACAGAGAAGAGGAAGGCCATGCTTAGAAAACAGAAATGTTCCATTTTCTCTGGGTAGCGTTTATAGTTAGCCGAATTGAATTTGGATGTTAAGTTGACTTTGAAGGGGATTTTCTACCATGGCTATACCTCAGCGCGTGTCCTCATTAAATGCTCAGACATGAGTGAGTTGGGTTTTGCTTTCTAGCAGTGGTTGTGAGAGAAGGAGAGGTTAACTTCAGCAGGCTATCTGTTAATGAACACAGACTTATTAGTGGTGGAGGAGATAATAAAGGGTCTAACTGTAAATGGGATTCATATCATGCCGACATGTGGCAGAATACACATCCATGACACCAGAAAAGGCCTATGGTGATAAACCCCGAAGTTGTGCAGGTACAGGTGGAGAGATTCCAGCTCGTGGATGATTGGCCAGTAGCTTTTAGGCATGTGTGGTAGAGATAACCGCAGAAAGCACTCAGTGCCATGGAATGCTCACCTCATAGTGACCAGGAAATGAAAAGAAGGAAGACCAAGGAACAGAGAGAAGAGGAGGGCCACTTCTTCATATTCTCTTAGGGCACTCAGTCAATAGCTGAGACCCCTACTGGGCCTAAGTTCTTAGACTTTCCTCTGCTTTCCCATCTCCTCAAGCTAAGGGCCAGGAGTTGCACCGTTGACTTCAGACCTAGGAAATCTAGACAAGAAATACAGACAGCCTGAGGCGACGCAGAATAAAGAGAGAAGGAAGTGCTGGTGTGTGCTCAGGGCTGCCTCTCTGCAGTCTGTAACTTAGCAGTTGGCTCCTTTTAGAAGTTTATTGATGGTTTGAGGAACAAGATGAGCACACTAGGAGTGTCGTCTGAAACAGATTTCCTCATCCCAGCCTTCAGACGGAGCCAATGGAGAGACTTCCCCAGGGTTGTTTCGGCAGAGAGCGAAAACCACTTAGGATTTCCAGTTCTGTAGTGAGGTGGAAGATAGAGACAGGAGGATGCTGGCCATACTCCTGACCTTGGCCTTGGGTTCGAGTCTACTTGACTTCAGAACCAGATGGGTTGTGTAGTAGAGCCTTATTCTCATTTTTATTGTGAATAGCTGGCTGTGACCTCCTGGTCCTCCATATCACCCCTTTTCATTCCCTGGAATACTGTTGAGTGCTATGGCATCAAGCAGCCTAACTACAAATCCACACC
Organism: Bramus lutescens; assembly: GCA_001685075.1. Taxonomy (NCBI): domain Eukaryota; kingdom Metazoa; phylum Chordata; class Mammalia; order Rodentia; family Cricetidae; genus Bramus; species Bramus lutescens. The sequence goes on along the minus strand of LOEQ01006665.1, from coordinate 2,049 downwards.
TGCAATATACAGGAAGTCTATTGTAAAAACCGTAGTCTGTTGTCAGAAAACCTGGAAGACTGCTACATTAGGTGGGTCACCTGTTGATTTCATTGACTCATTATTATTAATCCCGCATAAGCTTTTAGTGTTTGTGGTGGATAATTTTGGTTGTCAACTTGACCCAAGTGGATGGGACCTTTCCTGAGGAATTACTTCATCTGTCTGGCCCTTGGGCATATCTGTGGCTCATTTTCTTAATTGCTCATTGCTGTAGGAGAACCCAGGCCACTGTGGGCGGTGCTATCCCCTAGTCAGGCAGCTCTGGCCTGTATAAGAAAGGCAGCTGAACAAGCAGGAGGGAACAAGCCAGGAACATTTTTCCTACAAGGTCTCTGCTTCAGGCACTGTTGACCTACCTCAGGGCTGAGCTGTTCCTGCATGTTTAAATCAAATGAACCCTTCCTCCCCAAGATGCTTTTAGTCAGAATCACAGCAGCAGAAAGCAAACTAGGGCAGTGTTAGATTTACATAGGGATTTCCTGAATTATTTGACCCATGCTAAATGAAATCGATTTCTTGATCTCTATAATGTAACATCTGTTAGAAGATGCCTATCTTTGTTCTTCTGCATTTTAAATAATTTAATAACAAACATCATTATGTAATTAAATGGGCACTGGTTTCATTCAAGAGGTTTTCTCCTTCACCCAGGTCTAGGCTGTTGTCACTTCTAATGCCTGTCTTCCCTTCTTGCTTGAGTCCAGGCCCACCCTGGCTGTTGTAATCGCTGCCCCCTTTCTCTCCTTCCTGTTTGAAATGAGGTCCACCCTGTGCTGCTATAATCTCTGCTCCCCAGAAACCCTTCTTCCAGAGGCCCTGGTCATTTGACTCTTTGGATTGCATATATGTAGAGCTCACTCAGGAAATGCAATTACAAACTAATTTTTACATCATTTCTAGTTACACTAGCAGGTCCTAATCAATTACTATGCACTTATTGAATATGATCAGTGAGCAATAATAAGCTACTATCCCTAAGACAATAAATATTAGCATTCAGTAATAACAGATGGCTATTTATGCTCTTTCAGTCAAACTTAAAATTATGCTTAGAAAGAAGTTCGGTTGTTGGCACTGTCTTACAGATGGCGGAACGGGAACGCAGGAAGGATAAAGTAGCTGGACAGGTACTAGAACTGGACCAGGACTAGGTTTGAGCTGTCGCTCTAGACAGCTGTACATTCTGGCTGTAGTTTCTTATAGCTATGTCAGAAACACCCATAACTGGTATTTTTATTGTATTTGGCATACATTGCTATTGTTTTTCTTTGTATGTGTCTGTACCATAGATTACAAATATCACTTAAAGTTATTTTAGAACGAGCAATAAACAAAAACGATTGGAACACAGAAGTCTGTTTTCAGTCAAGGGAATGTGGGAAATAGTCACGAAAATCCTGATTTATTAAAGTACTGGAACTTAACAAAATACTTTTCTCCAATTTTTAAAAATCAGATCTCTTAGCCTTTAATCTATATGTTCTTTAATGTATATTCAATATAAATAAGCAAAATTTAAAGTTTAGAAAAATATTTGACTCTTATATGCAAATGTTTTAATTTGATTAATTCTCAAATGTTACTATTCATGAGAATTTCTTACGTGGACACTCATTTGTAATGTAAATTATTCTCAAAAGCTAAGGAAAATTCTTGGGGTAGAAAATGTGAATCAGACCTCAAGAGGTGACGATGAGATGGAAATAGCACCTGGGGCACCTTAGCAAAGATCCTCTTACAGAGAGAACAGCACATGTGCCAATGCCAAAGGGTAGTCCGAGGGCAGCCAGCCTGGCTCTGAAAGACCAGCATCAGCACTGACAGGAGCAACAGCGAATTGGAAGCAAGCTGTAGCCAGGTTCGGGGGTGTCATTAACAGCTGCACCCGTTGTGTCGGGCAGCGATAACAGCTGCACCAGCGGTGTGGAGGAGGAAGTAGAGTGGTTCCGGAGCCCTAATGATGCTTGGAGCTGCTGCAGAAAGAGCAGTTGTAGTGGCGTTATGGAT
>LOEQ01006664.1:52778-67994 GCA_001685075.1 Bramus lutescens | reverse complement strand
ATGTCATGCTTAAATGTCCAAATAACCACTCAGCTGTTGTTACAGGAATCATCATCAGACATAGAGCCAAAGGTACCAAAACTGTTAAAAGCCCAGATGGTGAGCAATATCTTAATAAGTTCATTAACATAACAGGTTCATCACTGACTGCAGCAGTGTCTCCTGGATGTTGAGGTTATGCCATAATACCCTCCACTATCCTAATCAAAAACGGTTAATATATCTAAAAGTCATTTCTTTTTGAAACTTTTTTAAAGCTCCAGGGAGCCAGTTTGACCCACCTGAATGGACCAGATTCGAGTGGAATAAGTATTATTTAATTTTTATCATTCCTGATCTTGGGAACCCTTAACCCCCCCTCCATCATTTATTTCTTTCTCTGTCATTCCTGGTCTCGGGAACCCTTAAGCACCCCATCTTAAACCTCCCCTTTATTAATCTAATTTTTTCCTCTCCTAAACATAATTTTGTCTTTTCAGCATCTTTCATGGTCCAGGCCATCAGATGACTCAGTTCCTCAAAGCCCAAAGAAATGCAGTCTTAATCAGCCACCCCAGGACACCAGAGGACAGGATGTTACCAGACAGCACGTACCAGACACCCCAAAGCTCTCGATGTCCATAAAGTCAGCAGGAAGCAGTTATGAGAGACCTGGCTGTGCCCCTATTTCCTATGCATTAGGATCATTAACCCCCCAAATTTTTATAATAAACCAAAGGGTGAAACATAATTCCTTTAGCCACCCATAAGGCTGCACTTCCGGGTTCGGAAGCCAGCATACATATATATCCCAGGTGCACATGCGTGAGTCGCCCGCTATCTGCATCACATAGAAGCCCCCGTGCGCAGGCGCAGGGCATAGTGCCACCTGTCATCAGCGTTTGATGTAGACACATCTTTCCCCTCATGAGCATGTGCTGGGAAACCTTTAAAAGCTAAAGGCGCCATTCCCACTTCCTCTTTCACCCACTCTGTTCACTGTTTTCCCATGGGCCNTCCTTTAGCCACCCATAAGGCTGCACTTCCGGGTTCGGAAGCCAGCATACATATATATCCCAGGTGCACATGCGTGAGTCGCCCGCTATCTGCATCACATAGAAGCCCCCGTGCGCAGGCGCAGGGCATAGTGCCACCTGTCATCAGCGTTTGATGTAGACACATCTTTCCCCTCATGAGCATGTGCTGGGAAACCTTTAAAAGCTAAAGGCGCCATTCCCACTTCCTCTTTCACCCACTCTGTTCACTGTTTTCCCATGGGCCCGTCTGCACAGATCTTTCAATAAACTTATACACATGGGTTTGTTTGTCTTGTGCTCTCTCCCCATCTCTGCAGAACATTTTTTTAGATGTTGAAAAAAGTTTGACACATCCTGTAAATGTTTGGGTTTAATGTTAAGAATTTTAGATTTTGATCCTTTGTGCTGCCTTTAAAGAGGAATGTTGCATCTATAGTGATCACACTGGAATAGTTAGAGACAGTATGACTAAGGTCAGGAAAGGATTAGAGCATAGAAGAAAGCAGAGAGAGCTAGAGGAGGAATGGTTTAAAAACTGGTTTTTCCACCTCCCCCTGAGTCACCACCCTCTTACCCTCCCTTTTGGGAGCCCTTTTAGGATTTTTATTATTGATAGCTTTTGGAGCATGGGCCTTCAATAGGCTCACTAGGTTTATTCTCCAACAGGTAGACTCCTTGACCTCCAAGCCCATTCAAGTCTATTATCACCAGCTTGATAAGGGCTAAAAGAGCCCCTTGAGAGTGAGTCTCCTTACAGGAGCCATATAAAACCCAGAGAGACGTGGCTCTGTCCATGACAGACATGGGCATCAGCAAGGGGTGCGGGGCAAAGCACTGCAAGGAGAGGACCATGCATTCTGTCTCTGGGTCTCCTGAGGAACATGCCTGATTGCATAGAGGTTGATGTCCAGAGGTATTGACATAAAAATCTAGACCCTCTCCTCCCCAAAAAGACATCTTTAACTTTGAAGAAAAATTTCCTTCACCAAGTTGGAAAGAAATTTCTCCCACCAAGTAAAACATGGAAGGATTAGGCCTCTGCCCCCCGCCCCCCACTGATTAATGCCCTCTCATCTACTAGATGACCTTTAACTTGCCTCATACTAACACTTTTAAAAAGGGAGGACCTGCTGAGAGCAAAGACCTGTATTTTGGTTATAGCCATCACAAGTTAAGTAAGCTGTTCAGAAGCCTTCTTATTTCCCTGTGAGTTAAGAGTGCTGACAGGCCTGCAGACCTGTGGATCCCAGGCACCTGAAGTGATTAACACTTCCCCCGTAAATATTTACAGACCCTCAGCATCTCCTCATCTCTTCCTATCAGCTAGGGGACACCTCCAGACCTGACATTCCTGCATCCTACCCTGCTGGTGGGGACATTGGTGGTGTTCCCATCTTTGAGTGAGCCCTCTTGACTCAACAGAACAAGGGGCTAGTCATGGAGGCTAATATGACATAGATAACAAATTACTGTTTAGTCCCAAAAGGACATGGTAACCAGTAGCAAAAAGGAAAGACTGACCCATGCAGTATTAGATATATGCCGTGACAAGGAAGAGGATAGAGGAACAAGAGTTATCTCCTTTATGCATTTACGGTCTTTTCCCTTTAATTGATTCAGTGCTGCAGAATGTTGACTTAAGTGAGCTACTGAGGGAAGGGAATGAGGAAGTGAAGACAAGTATGGATAGCACTACCACAATCTGCCTGGAAGACACAGATTTGCAAGCTCACCTGGATACCTGATGATGAAACTCACCTAGGTGTGAAAGAGCTCAAGGCAATGGGGCAGACCTTCACCCTCATGTGTTCTGACAAGCCTTTAGCCATTTGGTTGATATCTAGAGTATTTTCTAAGTGCTGACTTGTCATCATACTATTAATTTCATAAAGCAACAACACTACAGTCATTCTCACAGTTTTCTGACATTGAGAAAGTATCAGAATCAGTTATTGGAGAAGCAGCCTGGCAGCTGCAGACATGACTGCAGAACTATGGTACAGGCTTGTGATGAGACCCACACTTACCATAAGGAAAACAACTGCACATTGTATAGTTGGGGCCATTTCCAGAAAAAAAATATTTTTCTTTTCCTAACTGTATACCTTATTGAAGAAGAAGCCAAGCTAAAAGTGATACCATCAAACTTCATCTGAAAGCTCATGTCTGATGCACACATCCAAGAAATGGTTTCTTTTTGGCTTCTGCTTAAGGTCAGTGTATACAACATGCATGAAATGAATGTAACACCAAGTAGGACTATCTTGGAACAATAAATTGCTTTGCCATTTAGGTTTGGGACAGTTGTTCTTAAATGCAACACTGAAAGTAGGCTTTAAGAACAAATTAGAATTCATTAATATCAAGAACAGGAAGAACATAGAAGGAGGAAGGAGAGAACATAAAAATTATAACTCAGATGTGCCAACACAGAGAAAAGCACTTTAAAATCCATGATCTTTTCAGTTCACACGAAAGGTCTTTCAAAGCAGTTTTCTACATTTTCCAACATGGCAAAAGTAAGACTTAGACTAGTCAGTTCCCTAAAATAATATGTGATGTGCAGAGTCATTGTATGCATGGGCTAATCAAATTTTAACTATAACAATAAAGAATAATATAATGGCCAAAATAGCAAAATCTTGTCATTTGGCTGTGACATGATACTTTACTTCCTAGTGGGCTTGTTGTTTGTTTGTTTCTTTGTTTTGAGAAGAAAGCAATTTTGTGAAAATTTATATGACTTCTGCTAAACTGTGTGCACCGTCCTTTAACTGTGACTGTTTGTCACATGGGATTCCATGACACATGTTGGAAGAAAGCGTTTACTCCTGATTCAGTCTGAAGCTCATTCAAAATCAGGAACACGGGGACAGGAAGGAAATAGTACATCTGCACTATGCTAGTGGGAGCTACACGTGTAAGTGACTTCTGTTTACATAAAAATAATTTTAACAGATTTTTCCTGATTGTGTACAGAGAAGACCATCCATCCCAGTTCAGAACTCAGTTCTCATGAGGGCACCGTGTTTTCAGAGTCCATGGAAGGCCTGACCATGGTTATAAATCCCTATCTGCTCGTATGTCTAGGCACACTTCATGGAACAGCAACAACCTAGGCCACCTTAATTCACAAAGAAGAATACAAAGAGTAGAGACCCAGAAAATTCTAAGGACTAGCTTCTCCTGTGTGCTACTGGCCTTTGTCTTATAGGCACTGCATGATTTATTCTCTCTCTACTAGACAATCCTCTAGTCTCCAGCCCAGCACATCCAAGAGGCCTTCTCAGCACGCTCACTTCATGGAACATTCTTTGGTCAACTTTTTACACACATGTTTCAGTACAAGTTTGACACCTTTATTTTTGTTCTGGTAGAACAAAGGAAAGCTATATAAATTATTTATTCAATATATCAGGACTTTTTTTTAAAGATTTATTTATTTTGATTACAATGTTCTTTCTGTACCAGATTTTGTTACAGATGGTTGTGAGCCACCATGTGGTTGCTGGGAATTGAACTCAGGACCTCTGGAAGAACAATCAGTGCTCTCAACCTTTGAGCCATCTCTCCAGCCCTATATCAGGATTTTTAAAGAGTTCAAAAGTAAAGGTTTCCTATACTGAGTTGGTACAAATCCAAATTTCTGTTGACTTTAAACAAAATGTATTTTTCAACTAACAAGACTCTTAGGGCCTTGCTTCATAAACTGGCAGTAATGCCATATGATCATGTTACAGAAATAGTTTATCCTCATTAGAAAAGAACCTATCTCCTAGCTATGTAGTCCTTAACTGACAAGCTGGTAAGGCGTAAGATGCAGGCAAGAGACACCTACCTTGTTTTACAAAACACAAAAATGTGTAGCAAAATACATTTAAAGGTGTCAGGGATATGAGTATATCTTGGCAATTTTGTTATTTCTAGCATGGTACTTACACAAATATTCTTTTGAAAAATTTTGCCTGTGGCAAAAGGCTTGAGTTTATACAATATAAATGCATAGAGCTCCTCTATAATGTACATTTCCTTTTTACACTTAATATTGGATTTCTATTGACATGACTAAAATTTATTTTACATAATCCATAAAAACCTGTTCTCAAAAAGTAACAGATCAGTTACTTAGGAGTTAGTAGGGAATATAGTTTGTAACTTTGCTTTCATGTAAACAGCTTTCATAATAAAGGCTATTTTGGACAGTATTACATGTTGACTTGCATTCTAAGAATAAAAAATAAAGTACTGGAGCTGGAGTCCTCTCTCCTTGCTTCTCCAAGAGTTCCCTTATTTGGAAATAGTGTCAATTCGTTTAGATTTCCTTTGGAAATTATGCTGGAAATCTGATCTGAGTGAATCTTTATTCAGATGAGGTTTCAATTGGGAGGTCATGAGACAGGCCTTCCTTGACCATCTTCAGAGGGTTGCCCAATCCCTTAACCACCTCCAGTCTACCCACCTGTGAGACAAAGCCTTATTAGTTCACTCCTGTTGTAGTTGGTTGCTACAGAAATCCTAGCCAACCAGTAGAGATGGCCAAGCACTGCTGGGGAGTGGATTTAGGGACTACCCTCAGCCCTGTGAATCCAAAAGATTGTAAGCTGGTACACCGTGGAGCAGAGTTGGACATTCTCATTTGTATATGTTAAAATAAATTAGGTTTTGTAACAGTTGAAGCATTCCTGTCTGTGGAAAAAGGCATGGGAACTTGGACTCCATTGGGCTTACAGTGTTCCAAAACAACAGCAATAAAAAGTGATTAAAACCAGAATGTACCATAACAGGGCAAGTGCTGTGAGGAGAGAGAGCGTGGGTCTAAGGTACACACCGCATGGAGACCCTATGGACCCAGCGCTGTGGAGAACCTTAGCAACCAACGATCCTGTATATACATGTGTGTGTGCGTGTGTGTTGAAAGAACTGACCTGCAGCATTTTCTAGCACATACAGTTCCAAGGACACACACAGCTATGACAGTACAGAAAGAGATAGGACGCGACTGTTTGTCAAGAGCAACCCTCCTGAGCTGAGTAAAGGATGTAGGTATGAAGGCCTTGTAGCTATCAGGTTCTGCTGGAAGCTACAAAGTTGACAGAGACGTCCATGGACCTCAGTCCTCTTCCCTGACTAGTAGCAGAGGCAGTGGACCTGGAACCAGGAACCTGAATCAATCCATCACTTACAGATTACTTATACTGACTTTCTTGATTCCATACTATGTTAGCAAGTAGTAACATCAAACTATGATCAAGGAATATTTTAAAAATAAATGTATGCACATCTCAGATCTGAAAATGTATTTGAAAAGAATCTTTCACAGACAAAACATCCTGAAATTCCATCAGGTAAAATGATAGCTTCAAAATTATAAATTTTTTCTGACTTGTCTGCAAACTTGGATATAACAATCTTACTAGGATACATTTGAAGTGCATTTTACATTTTAATATTTATGTAAATATTAAAGGATAAATAAATGACTTAGCAGTTAAAAACTCTTGCAGAGTATCCAGATTTGGCCTCCAGAACACATATGGCAGGTTACAAGCATTTAAAACTCCAGTTCCAGAAGATCAGTGCCCACATTTTCATGCATGTGATGCATATAAACTCTTACAAGTACACACATGTACATAAATATATATACATATATTAAATGTAAGATAATTGCTGTAAAGGCAATAGAATTTTTGAAATAACATACATTGCAAACTTAAGGCTTTATTGACCATTTTGTGATTACTCAGCAAAATCACCTAAAAAGTAGGCAAATTAAAACAAATCTAAGTGAAAACAATCGAGAGCACCCCATAAACATGCTTCTTGGACCCTGGTGACTAACGGCTCTAATTCCACGCTACAGGAGCTTGACTCTTAGTCTTCACAACCACCTGTCAGGGACTGACAGTTAACGAATCGTGTAACTGCTGGAGAGTGGACAGTTTCAGAGATGTCACTGCAGATTTTCCCTGAGCTATTCCCAAGAACATCAGGCATTTCACAAGCTCACCACATGTCAAAGTTTATTGGAAGGTAAAATCAACCATGTATTTTGTTATTTGGTCATTCATTTTTTTTAAAAGCCCAGTTTAAAAAAAAAAACTACTTTCTATACCATGAGTCAATGAGTTTTCTTCCAAGTTAATACATGCATTGAACATTTTCTCTGAACTAGGTATGATATTAAGAGTTTTACTCAGGTTGTCCTTTACATCCTTAGAGCAACCCTTGTGAGTGTGCTTTTAATATATTCACATAGGTGATGGGGAATCTATTGCCCTAAGCAGTGAGTATCTTTCCTAGTCACATAGGAAGTAATCACAGTGCAGGATCCCAGCATGGCAGTCTGGCCAAATCAATCCCATACAAGCTGCTACTTGGCTGCACACAAGGCAACAAAGATGGAAGCTCAAGCAGTCCTCACATAAAGCTGTGGCTGTAGCTGTAGCTTTGTTTAACTGGACAATAGATCTTATTTTGTGACTAGTGTATTTCTAAGAAGAATTGTTTACTGAGCACTTACTATAAATCAAATCACACAGGTGCTCTTTGTATATAATCTCTCTTACTTTTCTTGTCAAACCTGTGGAAGCAGATCTCTCCTCCTACACACAAAAGAACAGGCGTGAATCATTAAGCAACCTATTCAAGGTCACACAGTTAGAACTCAGGCCTCTGGGTTGGCATTTAAAGAAGCTCGTCCTTTCTTTTTTGATTTCCTAGACAGGGTTTCTCTGTGTGACCCTGGCTGTCCCAGAACGTAACTCTGTAGACCAGGCTGAGATAGACCTGCCTCCACCACAGGAGTATTAGGATTAATTGCATGCACAACCACCACCCAGCTATTTCTTTTATTAAAAAGTTCTCATCTTAGTTTGTTTCTGATAACTTACATACTAATAACTAACAATGATTCATATGGAATATCTTTCTCCTCAAACTCAATATGTACATTTTATGTCATATTAGACCAAGATAAGCTAAGAAAGGGCTCTCAATTAATAACACCTGATTTCAAACTAAAATGAATAAAATGACTATCTGAAACAGATTAATAATCTACTTTTCAAAAATAGAAATTAGAATAAATATGAGAGAGAGAATCCCTGGCTGGTGGTTTTGCATCCGTGTTGCCTTCTGATGTATGAGTTTTGTAGGGAAAGACTCAAGGACAGCTTACTGACCAGCAAAAAATAAGCTTAAATGTTGTCTTACAGAGTAGTAAAATGGGGAAATAATTTAGTTTCATTTTCTTGTTGAATTCAGGCTTTCTAGATTTTGAAACATGGAGAAAAAAATTTGCTTTTTGTCTACTTAATGCCCATTCATTCCTATACTTATAAATATTTAGGAGAATGCTCAGGACAGTCACTCAAAAGCATGACAGTCGTGCTCTGATGTCCAGGAGAGGCCAAGGAAAAGTCATATAGAGACTCAACCCCGGCTGCTTGAAAGAAACACTTGATCTGGGTTGTACTAATACTGAAAGTTTTTATTTTTAGTGACATTTAAAACCTTACAATTTGTCCTTGATTATGTGTGTGTATGTGTGTGTGCATGTGTGTATGTATGCTTTCTGAGCATGAGAATATGTCTGTTATATGAATACTCTTTTAAGGATCTTATGTAATTGTTAGTGTTGTACTCTTCCTTTTACTGATGAGAAAAAAAAGGGATTTAAAGAGATTAAATAATTCATCTGAGTTCAGGTAGCTGAGAGACCCAAGGTCAGCCTACCGCAGCACTCATGTGATCCACTGCAGCATGCCCATTTCCCTCATCCTTTTAAGTTATGTTTGCAAATACGCAGGCTTTGTGTTTTCTAACAAACAGGAAAGGAAACATCATTACAGTGATTTACAGTTATATGTTCACAATTGTGTTAGGGGTAGGAAGATGGCTCAGAGGTAAAGGTGCTTGCTGCTGTGCCTGACAATCAAGATCTATCTCCAGGACCCACATGACAGAAAGAGAGAACACACTTCAGCAAGTTTTCCTCTTACCTCCACATGGGTGTTATGGGATACTCCTACATTCGTTCACACACACACACACACAAATAAAAGATAAATGTAATATAAAAATAAATTGTGGCCAGGTGGTGGTGGCGCATGCCTTTAATCCCATCACTTGGGAGGCAGAGGCAGGCTGATCTCTGTGAGTTGGAGGACAGCCTGGACTACGGAATAAGTTCCAGGATTGGCTTCATAGCTACTGAGAAACCCTTTTTTAAAAAACCAAACCAAACAAACAAATGTAGGATCAAATAAATAAATAAATAGTGCTAGAGTGCTTTCACAACAAAAGTGGTTACTTTAGCCATTTTTCAAGTTTACAGTTTTACTAAGGACATTCACACTGTTATTGTTGAACAATCATCACCAGTGCCCATCACCAGAACCCTTTCCTTTACATCTGGTATTATGTATGTTCTACTTTGTTTTGTTTTGTTTTGTATCCACCTATTCAGGTAAGTCCTTGTTTCTGAAGTCACCATGCACTTCAGACATAGGGCCATGTCATAAAGCCTCTTCTTGAGAACTAGCTTTTGTGGTGCCATAAGTTTCCATGAAAGCTTCCAAATGAGGGAAAGAGCAAACAGTTCTACCACAGCAATGACCAGCATAGCATGATACTGAGAGCACAGCGCACAACCTCAGCTAGAAGCACAGCTCCCTATTTGGACTGAAGACCACTCAATAAGAGGGGAACCTGCCTGGTACCAACACACCAACTAACTACCCAGATCCTGCAGAAGACACTACAACCCTCATTTTAATAAAATCCTAACTACATTCTAAACATTTGTCTTTTTTCTCACAAATAAGTGTGTTCTTCACTCCTCATCAAGGAAACTTATCTTTGCAACAGATGGAGACCACTAGGGAAAAACCCCTATCAACCAAAATGCAGAGTTGTGGAGCCCAGAACAACTAATAATTTACAATTCAACTCCCACACGTAAGGCTCAGGGATCTTTGCAGAAGAGGGAGCAGAACGATAATAGGAGCCAGAGGATCAGGGAGTTTGCTGAGATTGTGTTTCCTAGGAATGTCAGAGCTACACTCATAGAGTCTTAGCAACATAACTATCTACACATGAGCTGATCAAGGACCACAGCAATGGGCATGGTAAAATGCATGGGAAATCTCAGGAGGCTTCAGTCTTACACAAAGAATTATAGGTAATCAAGGACTACAGAGAGCAGGAGAAATAGTCTTCCTTAGGAAAGAGCACACATACTGATTACCTAATGCCAAATGCTCAGCCCTAAAAACATGCACACACAGGGTAACATTATGCAGACTGACCACGTTGCATTTATATGTTTATGAATACACACACATACACACACAATTAATTAAAAAGAGAAATTTTGAAAGAGAGCAAGGGTTTAGAGAGAGGTGAAGAAAGGGAAAAATGATATTTCAAAAAATAAAAAGATTATTTTTTAAAAATCTATGCACTCAGCAATCCTTGAGGTATTTAGTTAAATCTTTTTCTACTGACTCTAATCTGGTTCTTTTCATCTTTTCAAATCTTTTTTGATAATCTTTTGGACAAGCTTGATAAGCCCTTTTCCTTTTATTTTGGTGGTCAAAGCCAACAGCTTAGAAAAGTAATGGGTATGGGTATGCAGATTTGATGAAATTAGAGGGCCTGGGCCTGTCAGCCTACAGGAGGTACTGTAGAGAGTCTGGACACTGATTCTTGTGGCATTCAAGCTTCATCGGTAAAGGTAAACAATTTTTTATTTTGTGATATTTAGTATATGACAAATTATAGATTTATGGGTAAAGAATTTAAAATTATTAATAGCAAGAAAAATGAGTAATTGCAACTCTCCAGTCACCATCCTGGGGAATAGTCTTGGTTTAAAGGCATAAGGATTTTCATAGCTTGCTTAGATGTTGCACGCTATATACATGTGTGCATGTGCTCCTGCATGATGAGTTTCTGCAGGTATGTGTGAATATACATAGGTATACATCAGGTGGGACTTCTCTGGAGTGATGGAACTAAATGGATATGTGTCACAAATACAGAAAATGATAATACCCTAAGTATATGACATTGTAGAAAAGGTAGGCTTAGAGTTTTTGAGGAAGAAGGAGGCTGTTAGTGAATGAAGTATGGGCCACAGAGTATTGCACATGTGTGGAATACATCCACACTACTTTTGGATACCGCAGCCCACATTGCCCTATTGAAAATGCACAGATCTTCTGCTGTAGGATATGACTGGAAAAAGGTATGAACACAATGGTAAATCCTACTACAGTTAAGTCACCAGTAGAGCCATACACTATATAAAAATCTTAAATAGCATAAACACACATTTTGCCAATTGTGGTGTGTGTGTTTAAATTGTTTTGGAATTCTCTAGGCATTCAATGTGCAGGTTTCTTGATTGAATGACATCATTAATTCTGTAGAAGTGTTGACTTTGGGCTATGAAGCATACAGACTTTAAAGCTTTCAAGAGCAAGGGACTTGGGAGTGACTAATTGGTAACAAAGCACTGAACAGTCCTTTTCTTGGATGGACACACTCTCTATCAAACAAACCAACATTATGTGCTAAGAAATGAGGTTCACACTTTCTCCAATAAATAACTTTCCTACCAAAGACAGATATGGGTGGGAAACTCCCAACATCTGTGGCCTTGCCTAGAGTATACAAGGTTACCTTAACTATTCAAATTTTTTTTCATTTGCAACCTTAGGCCTCTGTCAGAAAGGGCACCTTCTATTCTTAACCCTTCCTACAGGATTCCCTAATGTCTGAGGCAAGTCCTTACCAGTGTTACATCCTGAAGTTATATAGAATTATCACCTAATGGGGAGGGTTTTTTTTTCAATTTTTAAGCCAGCATGACAGAGCATCGACAGAAAATCATATGGTTTTCTATTTGTGGAAAATGAATCTTTCAGGTTCAGGTTGATCAGTTCTCTTTTATTAACCCAGTGGTCCATAAGACAGCCAGCCTACAAATCGAAGAGCAAGCTGCCTGGGGTTAGCCTTAGAGACAAAACAAAATGCCTAAGACACACTTGAAAAGAAAAAATGTTTACTTTGCTCACAGTTGCAGAGATTTCCAGTCCAGAGTTAGTTAACCCCTTCATTCACAGCTTTAGGCATATGACAAGGCAGGATGTCATAGAGGAGCAATTGGGGAGAAAGCTCTCTCCTTTGTGATAGATGAGAGGCAAAGAGTGCCAGAGGAAAAGACTGAATTCTCTCAGTGACCTCACACCAGGCCCCACCTCTTAAAGTTTCCACCATCTCCCAATAGTGTCACACTGGGAACAAACATTACACACCCATCTTTGGGGGACAGCCTAGATCCAAACTACCCTGGTATCTTTTCTCAAACAGAAAGGAAAGATGGAGATTAGGAGGGGATATGAATACAGGGGACAGGTTAAATTGCTTCTGGATTACCAAGTAGGCTGAAGATATTTGACCTTTGCCAGCAACATGACTAAAGTCATGTGGAGACTAGTCTGGAAATAATCTCTAGTGGATTGTCCCTGTTGTGAAGTAGGTTTGTGGTTTTATTGGGGGGGTGTTTGTTGGTTGGTTGGCTGCCCCCCCTCCCATATCTTGTGTCTCTTATGTTCCTGGGAAAGGGTCCAAATATATATTGCTTTCAGGAAGAAACAAAGTAGAAGGTAAAGCACTACACTAGAAGAGATGGCCTACTTTCCCTGACTTGGGACACAGAAGTAAAAGGTAGAAGGTACAGAAACCAATCATTAATATTCTTGTTGGTCTCCACCCCTCCTCAGACCTTGGTGTTGAGGCAAAGCAACGTACTTTGCTCAGATGAGAAAGACTGTCCTTGGATGACCCTTACCATGTGACAGGGGCTTCTACGTGCCTCTGGGTACTTCCTTCAGTCTTGAGAAGAGAGCACAAGACTACTATAAGACTAAATGATCAATATTCAGCTAATGGTGCCTCCAAACACCAGGGAAGATGTGAATGGGAATCAAGCTGTGGCAAGCACAAATCAATTACTCCATGGCAGGAACCTACAGGGCTCTGGAGTCACCTTCCCAAAGGAGCAATCCCATTGGCTTGGACACCATCTATGAGGTCTGGTGTGAGTAAGGATTAAGAAGAATCTTGGAGAAGCTGCTTCCACCTGATTAAGATGCAGTGTTTTAACAGCATAGCTTCCAGCTTCCTTCCACTAAGCAGAGACTACAGACAATGTGGTTCTGAGGAAATGTGGAGGTGAGAAGTGAGCACTATGTGAATAAATGAGGACCTAGCTGTCTGGACCAGAGAGTCTGGGAGAACTGGAACTGGATGATTATCACCCAGCTCCTACATAAAATTAGAGTAAAGCTTAAGAAGCAGTTAAAGCTGGGCAGTGGTGATTCACACCTTTTATCCCACCACTCAGAAGGAAGAGGCAGGCAGATCTCTGTGAGTTCAAGGCCAGCCGTTCTACAATAGCTAATTCCAGGACAGGCTCCAAAGCTACAGAGAAACCCTTTCTGTAAAAACCAAAAGAAAAGGAAAAAAGAAAGAAAGAAAGAAAGAAAGAAAGAAAGAAAGAAAGAAAGAAAGAAAGAAAGAAAGAAAGAGAAACAGTTAAGGTAGAAGGAAATTCACCTGAGTTTAAAAAAGAAAGTTTTCAGTCCAAAATGGTGAGGTATTTGTATATTAAGTATAGAGTCCAAGGCAAGTTAAATTTGGCATTCCAGAATAACTCATAGCCAAACATTTCATGGTCAAGGCAGAAGACTAAATGAAGAATAAGGGATAAGAGAGAGAGAATGTTACATGTTTGGCTCACTTCTCCCTGTCTGTAATAGATACAATTTGTTGTTCTGAGCCTCAGCTTGAATTCCAGGTATCAATTTTTAAACACATGGGCTTTATTTGCAATGAGCTTCTACAGACTGCGGGAGGGACCCCTCTTTCCTCCTTCTAAGAATTAGCACAGTCAGTCCTGCATCTCTTGCAGGATGAATTCCACAGGAATGCCACAGAATCACATAAGTGTTCAGAAAGCACCCAAAGCAGAGCTGGCAAACCGTGCATGGCTCCAGGGACTTTCCTTCAGTTTTAAACTAGTTGTGATGGCTGACTATCAAATCTGAATTGACATGGTCCCTGTAAGTAGATATTTCTTCTTTCGTTTCTGTCCCTGTAATGCATACAATCATGGCAACCCAGAATATAATTCTGATTTTTATTAGAGAATATATCTAAAATACATTATCCGTTAAGTTACAATATACTCTGTATCACAACTATACCAGTTTTATACCTTATTTGCATCTCTAAAATTCAAGTCACTAAGTTACAACATAATTCAAATTTAAGATAACATTGCTACAAATATATAAGCATATTAAAAGTTTTTCTTTAATATAACATCTTGAAATAGTGAACAGTTATATAATTTATAATCATAAAACTGTAACTATTTTACCTGATTTGCTTAAATTATCTCAGTTTGTCTCATGATATGGACTTTTAACCAGTCATTCTACTTTCCTATGTTTTAAAAATAGCATTTTAGCAAACAAGCCTGAGTACTCATTATCCTATGGCTGTGAAGAAAGGCAAGAAGCCATTTCTGTCTTTTGCATTAGATTGCTATGACTGATTGTGTGTGCCATAAGTCAGCTACCAACCTGCCACCACACTACCACCATGGGAGATACCTGAGTCTTCTTCACATTTGATTAATAAGTGCAACAGGTGAGAGATGCAAAGGTGGGATCCAAATCACCAAGGTAGAATTGTGCTTAGCTACAGAGAAGCGACTACACTTCTATTGTTTGGACACCCACTACAGGACCATTTTATTTAAAGGATGCTTTGATCTTTCTGTTCTTCAGTGGTTGAGCTGGGCGCCAGTTGTCCACCATTGGTTCTTCAGGTTCCCCCTCTGTGTTGAAGTTCAGTCTACGAAATTGAGACATCTTAAAAGACACAAAGAAATTAAAAAAATAAATAGTGTCACAATATTACGTACTTAAGTTTCATGTTTTATCTTTAAATGACACCTTCAAAGCTTGGCAGTGGTAGCATACACCTTTAATCCCAGCATGCAGAGGCAAGGAGCTCTCTGAGTTCAAGCTAGTAAAATCAACAGAACGAGTCCCAATACCGTCAGGGGCTATACAGAGAATCTCTCTCTCTCTCTCTCTCTCTCTCTCTCTCTCTCTCTCTC
>LOEQ01006664.1:3144-16226 GCA_001685075.1 Bramus lutescens | reverse complement strand
AAAAAAAAAAGAATTTTCCTCACTTCTAGGGTAATGCAATACAGAGTTGATTTTCTAATGAAAACGAGAGGTAGCCTGTCTTATTCTATCTGCAAGTTACTGCCTTAAACAGGATGCATATACATACACGCATACTTCCTTAAGCAAGCAGAAAGTAAAGATTTCTTGTAATTACTAAGTATTGTTTTTGAAGCATTATATGTACTCATAAAAGAGGTACCTTAGCCAGTCTGTACAGAGAAGACCAGGCCCTGCCCCCTGCCTCTATTATGTAACCTTATGTTGCTTCTCTGTAATCTCTTACAGGTTATTGTGTTGGGGATCAGGTCAGCGTAAGCACACATTAGTTTCACACACATTAGCTGCCTTGCTGGTACTGGTTCCTTTAAAGACTATGCCATTTTTTTTTTCAATCGAATCTGGAGAATCTTCATTGAGAATACTGAGCCTCTGGTCCACTTCTCTCTATCCTAGTTCATTTGGGGGCCTCATTTTGTGAGTGGGCGGCTTGAAGCAGAAAGGGTTCTGCAGTTGTTTCTAAGTTTCCAATTTTGACCATTTGAGACCTAGAGCGAGCTGGGTTGTTCCTCCTACCTCAGCAGCATACTTCACTCCATCCACTGTGTGCTCAGAGCCATGGTCATCCGAGGAGCCCCAGTGAAGATGGAACTGGCGAAGTCGGTAGGGTCCAGAGAGAGGACCACCCCTCAGCACTGTGAGTAAGATAAGAAGGTGACTGATGAGTCCTCCTCCCTCTGCAGAGCCTTATCTGAAACCAGCACTCAATGGGTAAAAGATGTCACCTCCTGGGAATATGGAACCATCTATAAGTGTTTGTAACTTAAAGTCCAAATATGTCAAAGGAAGAATTTTCCTTTCTCTTTTATTTTTGCTTGTTTTTCTTTTCTTTTTAACACTTTAGGAAACAAATTAAAGTAGCAAATGTACTATAGGACTCTGAGGACAGGTTAGTAGTTCAGGGAAGAGCTAGGTATCTGACGGGATTTAGATACCATTTCCGAGTCCACACACATCATTGTGTGGTCTCAGGCAAGATGCTCAACTTGTCTGAACTGGCCTCTGAATCTCTAAGAAGGTGTTAATAATCCCACACTTTTCAAGCTGCTGTGAGGATTAACTGAGATCATGCACTTAAATGGTGCTCATCTCACAGCGCCCTGCTGGGAAGGATCACTGAGTAGATGGGTACTCCTCCACAGTGTCCCCATTTCCGTTGTGCTCCACTTTAGAGAACAAATGAGACCTCTCATACACACCTACTTTAGACTATGACTGCTTGAGTCAGATGAAACAAAATTTCAGCAGTTTCCCAGGAAGCTAGTCAGGGTGGGCTGATATATATATTATATTTCATATATACCATATATCTTATTTCATATATATCAGTCATACATCATATTTCATATATATATGAAATATGATGTATGACTGATATATATGAAATAAGATATATGGTATATATGAAATATAATATATGATAATTTTTGGGCATTAGTATGGGCTTATACAACACTTACCTAAATCTCTCATGCAATTTGATCTCTAGTCATGCTGTCTGGAGAATAATTTAAAAGTTCAAATATCTTCTAAAAGATACTGAAAACTGTACAGAAACCCTAGAGTCAAGGTCTACCAATGTTAAGTTAGATGCAAATAGCATTGTAACAGCAGCTATTTTAAAAAGGCTTGGTTTCTTGCAGTGAGACAGGAAACCCACAGTGCAGACCTAGAGCAATAATTCTAGGCTTGAACCAGCTTGATCAAATGGAAAGCAGATGTTTTGGTTTGTTTCTAGTCCAATCACTGAGAATAACTATGATCAGGATGTGAGTATAACTTATTGGACTAAACTATATTAAATCTCTAATACTCAATGTTTTGTTTTTTAAAAAATGGTCTTTTATGTGATTCTGTTTGTAGTTTTTAATTTTGTTGTTGTTTTTTCCTCCAAATGGAACCTCAGCTTTTAAGGCAAAGGAAAAATGGGAAAGAGCAGCCTGAAATAATTGCTCAAGAAATGGTAAGCTTCTGTCATCTTCCTTACCTGGAAGGTAGGAATGGCCATTCTAACATTATTTCTTATGACATCACCAGGATGTTCATTCATTTTAGCTCATGAAGAACATGGTTCTAGGAAATTGCATTCTTGATAACTAAAGAATAATTCTTATTTAGACTTGTTTACAAGGAAATAAAGCTTGCTTAATTGAAGCAAATTTTTACTCTTTAGCTCTGGCTGGCCCCGAACTCATTACAAAGGCCAGGTTAGCCTCATATTTGTGGGAGTCCTCTTGTCTCTGTCTCTTGGATTTATAGGTGAGAGCCACCAAGCCTGTCTGAAATAAAGTCAAATTAGTCTTATTTATTTCACAGATTGGTTACTAGTGTAGAGTTTAAAAAAACATATTATTTTTCCAATTTTACACAAACATTGACCCAAGGAGAAGTGGTTATATACATCAGAAACAATCAACACAAAGATTCCTTGGTTGAACCCCAGTGAGGTACTGAACCCAGGTCAGCTGAACTCACACAATATCCCTACCTTTCCCCACTGATTGACCTTTTTCCAGTCACCCAAGAAAGAGAAGAGCCAATTGATTCCCTTCTGTTTGAGGGAGCCTGTTCTCCATACCATCAGAACTTCAACTTTCAATAGTCAGAAGAAAGTCCACACATGGACTCCCTGCCCAACCATAATCTGTCTCAGGAGTGTGTTATGAACATCTAACTTCGGTATATGGCCATCTTTCAGCAAGAGAGTAACTGAAATTAGTTGGAGGATGTGATATTCTTCTTCATTCCATAAATATAATTCTTTACAACTAGAGCCAAGTTGAATATCATTTCCATTTCTGGGATGACCTTCTCCTTCTTCCCAGTAATTCTGTCACTGTGTCACAAACTGCATTTTGACATAGATACCAAAACACCCACATGACCCTTCCTAAGTGCTGTACTTACTGGATCTGTCGTAAGTATCATCAAACACAACTCTGCAGGTCTTTCCATTATTCAGGATGTTCTTTGCAGAGCCTGGATCATAAGATGCTGACCAGGGTTGCAGAGAGGGGTCATGCTTGATGTCTTTTGTATGCAGCTCAATGGGTGACTGGTTGTCCCCTTTGGCAATTGGATAAAGTTCATGCCAGTGCTCAGGACCTAGGAAGTAAAAAGAAGAGAGTATGTTTTTTTAGTACAACCCAAGGCCTCTTCCCAGTGGACTAAGCCAGAAAAAATATGCATAGGCCAGAGAGTAGTCTTGGCTTCATATTAAGAGGTATTGGGTTCAGATTAAGCAACATAGCACTTTACGTTCCAAACCTATTTAGAACCTTGCTAATCTATACTCGAAGAGTATTTCAGTCTATGCAGTCCCTTCCCTGGCTTGGGAATCATGAAACCTGAACGCTTATCTTTTAAATGAAAAACATATTGATCACATTTTTGCATTGCTTTGGAGCTTTCAAGGGATACTTTTCTTCTCTTGCCCATGAATGAGAGATGACTCAAAATCAGAACAATGATTGTTACTGGGGCCCCAAGCTCAAAGAAACCAAGTGCTCACTGCTCCGTTTCACAGAGTAAGGTTCAATAGGACCTGACTTCGGTTTGAGTGACTTCTCAAATTCATCATTGAACTTTAGACAGTGTGTCTCTGAGCTTCAGGTTCCTCCTTGGAAAGGAAAACAGTGAATCATGTTCAAAGGACCAGCGGCATGGGGCACCTGAAAGTTCTCAATAAGTGCTACTTACTTCCTAACTACCTCTACACCCACGTTTTTCAGCACGCCTGTGAAATGCCAAGGGCAACCCTGTAATGCCCTGGCTCCACTCACCATTGTGACTGGCGTAGCCCCACTCCTTAGCCATGGTCACCTTCTTGGTTCCTCAAGCTGGACAGCTCTTTCCTTTTCTTGCTCCAGGTGTCCTGCAAAGTCCCTACTAGTCCCGACTTTTATATAGGTCTCTTGCAGTGTGCATGGCCTTATTAGGTCAGCAGGGTGAGGCAGGGGACTAAACTGGATTGGGGTGGTATTTTGAAGGCGGGGCGGGGAAAGCCAATGAATTACATGAGCTGGACAGCTGTCCGGGAGAGAGGGTGACAGGAGGGGGCAGGAGGGGAACTGAAGGCCCCTCCTTGGCTCTCACACGAGAGCCGTGGCTCCTTCCCTGCTCTTTGCAGGTTTCCAAGCGGCAGGGCTTTCTAAGAGCTCCGGTTTTGGTCCTGCTGGTTCCCTCTCGGGGGTCTGGGCAGGCGCGGCACTGGCTGCAGTCCTGTTCTGCTTAGTCAGCAACTAAAAGCTTCCTTAGCAGCCTCATTCAAGAAGACTTCGCTTTTCTCTCGGACTGGAGTACCACCGGCTGCGGTTTTCTGAACGCTGAAGTTCCTTTTCCTGAAAGAATCCCCCGACGGTGGCGGGGAAAGAACTCCTCTGATCCTCTGACTCAATCACGACTCCCTTATGAAAACATGTAAAATCCTGGGAACACAGATGAGGAGCAACCCGGGACTACACGCTGCCCAGTGCCTTTATCCTTCAAGGGATGAGTTTCTGAGGCAGACCGTGCCAGGCTTCATATTCCGCCTAGCGGGTACGTTTGTCCCGTAGGACTCGGAGCACAGCGCCGGATCCTGGGCGGAACAAGAACTCTGCAGTCCAGCCTCACCCAGCAGCAGCCTGGGACTGAGTCACACTGGGAGCTGGGCTCCATTGGTCTCAGGACGCCAAGGATACCATAAAATGAATATGTTACCTAAAAATTTCACTCTCCAAAGCATAATCACAGACTAGGCCAAAACAAGGAAAGGGTCTACGGAGTTGGTTTGGGGGGAGGGGTCGTTTCTTTCCTCTCAGTTCTAATGTGTTTCGTAATACAATACCCACATAAAAGAAGAGTAAAACTAGAGTATCGCATGTGTGCTTGTCAAAGGTATAATTAGAAATATCTGGTTACATCTCACACTAAATTAGTATGGCAGATGTTCGCAATTCTATGCATACATTATAAAAAATTCTTGTTGGACAAGAATATCTTTTTAAAAGACCAGAAAGAAATTAATTGAATGAGATTTCTGTATGCATCTTCTTATACCTTCTACTTTTTAAAATGGCTTTTTCCATTTTACTTTTCCTTGGGGGTTACAAAACCTGAGAAGGAAGTCTCTCATCATGGCAAAGACAGCTCATCGACTAGGCATGTGGAATGTCTGACCACACTCAGAACCTGGACGCCAGGGTAGTCAGTCTCCAGGGTATTTTTGTGACCAGGGATCACTTGATCCACACAATAGCACTGTGGAATCAGGAACCCTCAGTTAGTTTGGAAAATCCAAGCAAACACAGCTCTAAGCTAAGGGGCCACGCGTGTCTGGGTTTCTAGCTCATTGTAATAGGTTCTGCTGAGTTTGCAGTTACCAGAGGCGATTTAAAATTACCAGCACGTGGTTATGGGTGAATAAGCCAGAATCTCACTCCAGGCCATCAACTTTGACACTAGCTCTTTTCTGACCTGGGTGATCAGGAGATTGATAACTAAATCTCATAATTACCAGTAGTTATTTGCTACTAATTATTGAGTTAAGACATACAAGTGCTACCACTGTTCATACCAGAGATTTTTTTAACTGCTTCATTTACAATTTAATAATGCACACAGTGGGGAATATAAAAAGCTCTAAGTAGAAAAATGAAATATTTAACAGATTTACATACAATAATTTTGAAAGCAGTACTTGGGATTTTTACTTTCTTGTAAAAAATTAGTGAAAAGTATAATTTAGCATAATGTATAATAAATTGTGTAATTCTAAGCCAGAAGTGGTGGCTTACATCTTTACTACCAGCACCAGGAGTCAACAAGGTAGGTATATCTCTGTGAGTTTGAGGCCAGCTTGGTCTACATAGTGAGTTCAGGAATAGTTAAAGCTACATAATGAGACCCTTTCTCAATAAAGAGAGAAATAAGTAATTATACCTCATCTGAATTCAACTGCAAATAAAAATTTCAAACCTACCTGCAAACTTATCATCTGCATCCTAATTGAGTTACTTCAACAAAACTGTCTGTCCACAGAGAAAAAGAGACTTCTAAATTAGGTCAAGGACTTTTAGGCCTTTGTAGTTGGCGAGGAAAGGAACAATGCTAGGTTTACACCAAAACTAGGAGAAAGATGAAATAGCTATTAATAATTGAATACAGACTGTGTCCTCCAGTTCTTCCAGCAGAATCATGGGAAAGTTGATGCAGTGTACAATTTTCTGGACTTTTCTCCCAAAATGAGTGTATGTAAACAGAGAAAGAGGTAGTAGGAAAGAAAAGAGAAAACTAGCCAAAGAGGTGCCCCTGGCAGAGTCAACTAGATGATATTAAATTGAATTTAAAATATTAGAAGTGAATTTAAAATACTAGAATTTAAAATATTAAAATTTAAATATATTTTTCCATAATTTAATTATTCTATTTGGCAAAGATAACTTTTAATGCTATTAACTCAAATATTCCACAAACTGATATCATTTGGCATTTGCATTACATTACTAAAAAATAAACCATCAATTAGGATCTGAAGTAATTTAATAATTAAGCTTAAATATATTTAGGAACATGGATTTCCTACTATTTATTTTCATAAAATAAACTCTAGGACAGAAATGCAAAAAAAATGGGCAACAAAAATTAAAAATTCAATAAAACTTTCTGACTGTGATGGATACCTTGACTTTAGCCTTCCTCCTTAGCACTGTCAGCTGAAGACTGGCCAGGGTGTGCTATAGATAATGACAGGTTCAGTTCTTAAGTTTGCCAGCTGGGCCATTTGGATCAGATCTTATACTTGGCCACTGTTCTTGGCAAGCCTGGAGCAGAGGAGCCTAAGTGCCTCCAATACCTGAGATGTGTCAGACTGACCACTTTACCTGAAAGTGGGAGCAGGAGGCCCCTGTTGATGTCCTCCCAGATCTACCCAATAAGATCTGATCATCGAGGTCCATCAGTTCAAACTGTTTCTTCCAAACCTAAATCATTATTTTAAAATATAGTAATAGAATATTAAGAGGAGAAAAGGGTTGAAATTTATAATGTGTTTCCTTAGAATCAAACATGGACCATTAAGACTTGTTTTTAATAATTTCATGATGATGTTTGTTTATAGAATTTAACAAGTGGAGCTAACTTTTGTGGATTTTTATTGTTGTTTTGTTTGTTTGTTGACTTAAGTGGCTGATTGCCTATATATATGTATATATATATATATATATATATGTATGTATGTATGTGTGTATATTTGGTCTTAGGTGTCTCCTATGGGAAATGAAGAAAATAATGTACACTTTACAAAGTTCTTGTGAAGCTTACATGACAATATACAAGGCAGTTAACTAGCATAGCTTAAGATAGTAGAGTGAGCACTCCAGAGTTATTGTCTTTCCTGTTCACTACATAGAACATCTCTCTGGAATGTCATCTACCCAAATAAACCCTGCCCCTTGTTGACCATAAACAGTGCTTTCCTTGTATGTTACAAAGTGTAGGTGCTAACTTGCAGACATCATTACATGAAAGACTTATCACGCGTACATGAAATCTAAAAAATGATACTCACAGTACTCACCCTCTCCTACAAACTGTCTTGTCTACTTGGAGTAATCATGCTTTGACCCTTTTCAGTACAGGGATCATAGGAAACGTTAATCTATCCAGGACCAATTATGCACAAAATGCATTAATCAAATAGAACTCAATGAAGCTTGCAGTACTTCAATAATACCTAAAAATCATCCCACAAGGCTGAAAAGTTATGCTACTTTATGACCATTGTTTTTGTTCACATTAATGCCACACATTAAAGGTGTGTCAGGTGCTTTCAGAAGCTCAGTGCACATGTTCTTCACCTATCCTTTATTGCATCCATAGTCATACTTTGGTCTTCCCATAAGGCTTTTATTCTTCCTTGCTGCTGACTTTTTTTTTACACACTTTCCTTTAGTAGCTCCTTCCTTTTTCTATACCCTATAGCTTAAAACTGTTTCTATTACTGTGTCATGTGCATAAAAATGTCATGGTCTTGTCATCTAGAAGATCAGTGATGTATTAAACCTATCTTCTTTTGTTTACAATTGCCAGTCTAATTCCAGGAAAAACCACTTGTTGGAGTTGTAATGACCCATGTTTGGAGAAAAGAAAAAATACTGTATCAACTCTCATGTACTTTGCTTTCCTGGGAAGCAACCTCATTTCTATAGGAGCTAGAAGATTCCTCTATAACCTTCACAATTTAAAGCATTGCCAACCTCTCAAAATAACATGGATCCTTCTCTGGGTTCCCAACAGCAAACAGAGTGATGCATGTACATTTGAAAAGTAACATGCTGCACTAATTCTTGCCCTCATGTTATGAATTTAGTTGAACAAATAGTTGATGGAGAATAAAAAAGATTGACTTTTAAATTGTAAATGCCATTTTACAAGACATACCTATGTAGGCCCCAAACCTATAGAACTGGCCTTCTAGAAGTTTACGAACAGACTGTTCCAAAGACTTGGCTTTGGAGGGGCTCTTGAGAGGACAGAATCTGGGTAATGAAGGACACATGGCAAGGGAGAAGAGCACACACAGAACATTTGTTTGGGTGGGTGCCAGACTCACCACAGACAGTCATCCTCCAGAGAACTAGTCCTGTCCTGTGAAACTTGATCCACTCTCAAGAGGCAGCATTTAGTCCATACATAAGCATAGAGCCCCGGGACCAAATGACCTTCTCCTACACCATACTTCTTAAAAGTTATAGCACATATCACCACTACACTAGGGATCAAATTGTAACAAAATATAGCAGCATCTTATAGATATGAGAACACTAAAGACTGTATTTCTTCAACTTCCATATAACAGCTTACAAAATCATCATTTTTGATCATTCTAAAATTCCATTATTCATTGCTTTCTAAAATTCAATAACAGGATTCTTTCAACTCGGATAATGCATTCTACCACTCTTTTATCCTACTTATTCCAAATAAATAATTAAATTTAAAGTCTATTCTTAAATGTTTTAAATGTTGAGTATCAATGTGAAAAAATTTAATATTGTAAGAGTAAAATAGCTTCTATAGAAAATGTTATGTAATATTTCCCAATATTTTATTCATTTGAATATAAAGCATTATTTTATGCTCCACAAGAAAAGAAAATAATTTCAAAAAAACAATAACCCAATGCTTGAAAAATACTGTCAATAGTGTGTACCTTTAATCCCACTACTCGGGAGGCAGAGGCAGGTGGATTTCTATGAGTTTCAGGCCGGTCTGGTCTACAAGTTCCAAGACAGCCAGGGTTCTTAAACCCTGGCTCCAAAAACAACTAAAAAATAAATAAATAATACAATCAATCACAAATTAGTCATCCCAGTGCCTGTAAGACAAAGGTATGATTAATTATAATTTATTACCTTAAGAAGTTACTTGTACTTTTTAATTTTTTATTCACATAAAATATATGTTTTGTAGAAAAAAGCATGCATTTTTTCCTCAGAAATAACTATGTTTAATATTTTGGTTTTTTTCTGCTTAGTTCATTCCTAGAACCTATAATGTTTTGAAAAATTAATTGCTGTGATGCAATTTAGCCATGGCTATAAATTGTAGACAGTTAAAATCTTAGTTGCATATTAGTATGTGATTTGGTATTTGATAATTAAATAGCTAAACTAATATAAAATCTCTAAGTTAATTTCCTCAAGCCATAGACTTGTTCATTAAAAACTACAACTGTAAGAAAAATGCATCTGTGGAGCACAATGAGGTTAGGCTATATAGTCACCAAGGTAACTGTAGCACAAATTTAAATGCACAGGACACATTACTGGGGCCAAGCAGGTCTGCTATAAGAGTAAACAGCCTCGCTGACCTTTAACTGTTCAGCTTCTCTTAGTTGTCCAGTTCACTACATCTCAATGGTACAGTATCATTTTCTTGTGTTTTTTTGTTTGTTTGTTTGTTTTGTGTTTTCATGTATCAGAAGTATCTGGTAAATTATGAGGACTTTGAGAAATTTAAAGTTGACAATAAATAATTTTTATATCAATATATTTTAACCTTGAAACACAATATCAGTTGACAGAAACAGAAGCTGGTTTTTATATTTTTATAATGTTAGCTTACTGGAATGTTCCACTGATAAAGGAGCAGAACTGAGTGAGAAGCTCTTTTGTGGCATGCAAAAGTGAACTGCAGTCCTTGAGAGAGCAGGTCCAGTAAAAGGCAGGGGAAAAAAAAAACCCACTATGTCACATTCCATAGGATAGAGCACCTAATTACTGTTATGCGATAGATATAAATGTCAACAAACTGGGCAGTGGAAAGCGTGTCCATGGTGCAGAGCTATGACAGTATCAACCAGAAAAATAGAACCTGTGGGATACAGTGTGTGGATTCAGGGAGAAGGATTGGAAAGACTGGAGTGTTCTATGCTGCCTAGAAGCAGTTTTGTTCTGATACCTCCTCCACTAAATTCTGAGGACCTGTTGATATTAATCTTAAGGACAGTTCATCTCGCTGGACTCTATCAGACCTTCAGACCTCAAGACTGGTAATTCTGATCAAATAAAATTTTGTTTAGCCTTAATCATTTAATCATAATCATTTATTGTTGACCTTAAAATATGCTCTTTTCAGAAAGTGCCAGACACAAAAATCAAAGAATTCACAAAGAAATTTGCAATCAGACAGGCAAAATGAACCTGTCTGGCCCTGTGGGCAGAAGTTCACATAAGATTCCTTTCTCACAACCAGACTGATGCACAAGTCGCTTCCAAGATAAACAGGTTTATACTCCGTGTTTGGCAATATTGTATTTAGACTCTCAAACCATTCCTGGGATATTCTTTCTTTCAAACAAGGATCAGACTTGAAGCTGAGAGGTACAACTGGTCAAATCTTTCTTCTTTGGCTTATGCCAAAGACTTCCCACCTTGATATTCAACTGAAAGAATGAGTGATAGTTGTTGTTGACTAGGCCTCAGGACTCTGTGACCAATAGCATTGCCTCCTCTACCAGGGTGATGAGAGAAGGAAATGGCCACCTGGCCACCTTTGCCAGGCACAAATTAAGAATGGGCATAATATCAAAACAGATTTTTTTCAAGCCCAGTAGTCCTGATTCAAGCGTATTTCCCATGCTTTCACATTGTTGAAATGCTGTATTACTTAATCCCCAGTGGATTTTTTAAGGTCTCTTATCAAATGAAATAAAAGAATACTTTTCGCTGGCAGTGAAAAATTAAGAAAAGATATCAAAATAAAATCATCTGATTATACTAAAGACGCAAAATGCAAAAACCATTTTTACAAATTTAATGTATTTTTATAGAGTAGATATCTTTAATTTAGACTTTTCTGTAGACACAGATATCACAAATCTTATCATAAATTCATGATCTCCCTAAAATCACTCTTTTATCAAAGGAAAAACCCTGTGACATAGGTGACTTACAGTGTGCCTATCATTGCAGAAGATTCTAGGGTTACCTAGTCATATGTGATTTGATTAATTTCAAATGCAATGATATTTTAACAAAAACCAATACACTCAAAAGATAAACTTGAAAAATACAACTGAAGAAATTATTTTCTCATGCATTCAACACATTTACTCATTACTATATGCATTAATCTCTGTCATAGGCACCAACAATTTATCAAGGAACAAGAGGGAGGTTTCTTCCCTCAGTTTAGGACTTTTGTTCTGGTCGGTGTACTGACATAAACCAAGCGGACTGATAACTTGTAGTTTGTGAGTCATGTTAGAATAAAAGGCTGAGCCAGGGAATGATGTACTGGGTAGACCAGAAAGAACAGACCTCCTTTGAATATTAACTTTGTATATGGGAGGGGAGCTTCCCAAAAAGTTAAAGTCAAAGAACTAACACTTGGAAAAATATTAATCATTTGAAGAGTTCAAGGAAGGACATCAACAAGTGGCAGGAACTCCAAGAACCTGATAGCTGGAGGGTGATGATTCAGAGAGAGGGTGGTGTAAGGCAAGCTTAGGGAGAAAGGTGAACACAGGCCATGGGAGACCCTGAAAGTCACAGTGAAGAGCTCACTTTGATGCACTGGTGAGCTAAACAATGTAGCAGGGAGGAGAGACACAACCTGATTC
The DNA here is from genome assembly GCA_001685075.1 of Bramus lutescens. Classification (NCBI taxonomy): domain Eukaryota; kingdom Metazoa; phylum Chordata; class Mammalia; order Rodentia; family Cricetidae; genus Bramus; species Bramus lutescens. The sequence continues at coordinate 4,042 of LOEQ01006664.1, read as the reverse complement.
ACATCATCTGCTTCTTACTATTGCTGAAGAAGGAAATGAATAAAAGTGAAGGCAGAAAAGCATGTAATTTACATTACAAAGATTTCAGCAAAATATTTTCTTTATACGACTAAGTCAGCAATTTCATAGATCATTAGGAAGGTTGAAATGGTTACACAAGCAAGAAGAATAAAAGAAGCAAAACCCATTTCAAGATTTCAATATGGACAAAAGTAAAATAAGATAGTGGAAATGCTGAAAACTGTCTTGGTTCCCTCCATGTTGGAAGATGAGGAGTTGCTACCAGATAGTTAACTGAGAAAACAGAGAGTTCCCTTAGTCATCTTCTTCTTATGACTTAAACTAAAATAGATATAGATATAGATCAGAGCTCTCCAGAGACTACCCGGCTCATAACTGCAGCTACAGCAAAGCGTGGAGAAGCTAGAATAAGCGTTGATTTGTTTGTGTGATTGGTGTCATTTGTGTATTAAATTAGTTATTTTGAAGATGGAATCAGGAAGACTTCAAAATCTTGCAATTAAAAGTTTAAAAACAAAATTTAAAAATTAAATTAAAAACAATTTTTTCATTTTCTTTATTATAATTAAAAAATTTCCACCTCCTCCCCTTCTCCCACTTCCCTCCCCCTCCCCGTCCACCATTCCCCATCCCCCTCCATTTCCAGTCCAAGGAGCAGTCACGGTTCCCTGCCCTGTGGGAAAAACAAGGTCTAGGAAGGTGAGCATCCAAACACACTAGGCTCGCACACAGCCAGTCCATGCAGTAGAATCTAAACAAAGTTCCATTGTCCTTGATTCTCAGTCAGCTCTCCTATTCAGCCACATTCAAAGAGTCCGGATTGATCACATGGTCCATCAGTCCCAGTCCAGCTGGCCTTGGTGAGCTCCCATTAGAT
>LOEQ01006663.1:93139-114126 GCA_001685075.1 Bramus lutescens | reverse complement strand
TTATTAACCAATGAAAGTAACACATAGACAGATGACCCTCCTACATCATTCAGCTGTTCCCTGTAAAGACCTCATCGTATTAGGGAGACGGTGACTTCCAAGGCATAGGATAAGAATTGTCAAGAAGGGAGTGTATAATCAACAATGTAGTCAATACTAGAGAGAGTCTAAAGCCTGCCCATAGATTCCTCTTTCCCAAAATGCAATGCAAGGATTATGGCTGAAACGGAAGCTGTTGAAAGTAGCACTTTTGCTTAGATACAAGCTTCAGTGGCATTTGAAGGCCAAAATTATGAACGAAAGTCATGGGCCAGAGATAGTGAGTAGTCTAGGCTTGTCTCTTCCCCCAGTCCTTTGATCCTGGCTCTGCACAGAAGTAGATGTTCCACTAATCCACAAAGCCGATCATCCACACCTTAGCAGCCCTTTGGCTTCTTCCTGTTCACCTGCCTTTTTATTTCCTCACGGTGGTTATTAATGTGGCCAGAAAGGATGAGGTTTTTTTTTTCCTTTGCACTAGTTCGAGAGGGAAGAAATGGAGGAACGGCATCTTTCTGCCTCAAATCACACATTTAATGATTAGTTGGTATCTTCACGTACTCCTGTCACACGTGATACCTGGAAGTGAGGCATCCTGGGTAGACTCCCCTAAAGTCAAAGGTTAGCAGTGGGGCTGCGGAGTGCCTAGCAGACATTGTTTCTTCCAGCCCCAAGAGAAGGGATTTGTAAGCCTGCTGGGTATTAGCAGAGCCAGTTCACTCCACTTTTCCCTCCTTTCTGTTTGGGGATCTAAATATAGCTTCAGTGAAAGGAGCATCATGTGCATGATAATTTCAAACATTTTCTGTAAATGTTTCTAAAAAGGAGAGCTCTCCCGGAAGTACGCAGTCACAACTTGCTGTGCACAATTACCAGCCACTGTACAGAATTCTTTCTCAAATTCAGCTATTCATGGCCAGAGCTGTTAAATCTTGCTTCTCTGTGTGAAATTAATTCAATAAAATCATGGCTTAATCTGTCCTTCCTGTCATCTCTGTGTCTTGACAGTTTATGCTCATCTCTGTTGCCTCTAATGCTATCTCTCTTTAAAGCCAGTGGAGACAAAGGTTGGTAGCTCTTAAGCCACACTGCACCCCTCGGAAAATGTCTTTGTAACCAGGATGGCACCTATCTGGATCACAGAGGACAGCAGAGAGAAACGTTTCGGGGCAGATCAGTTGTATAGCTATAAAATCACTGAGAATTTTTCTGAACAGCCTGAGTTTAAAATAAAAATAAGCCTGCAGTAGCTAAACTTCCATTTCAGAGTGGGCTCAAGCTGATAAAGACAATGTGTGGAAGGAAGCTAGGCAAACCCATCATGGACTCTTATTTTATCCTTGCGTTTTGCGCATACTGATGCTTTTCAGTTTCTGTCTCTTTGGGGTCTGCTAGAGACTTTGGGGTATCTGTAACTCAGAAACACCAAACAGCAAATGCACAGATAAAGAGTAACGTAATTTGTAAGTCTCTAATAGGAGCAGTTACCTCATGTTCATGATGCTAACTGGACCTGAGTTCCGCTTTCAACTCTGTTGTTTCTGAGGGGTTAAGTGTTCGCTTACAGCTTTCTGCTCATGACTATAGTCTGCTTCTGTGGTTAGCTATTTTGAATATTAAGGCCAGGAAGGTTCTTCTCAAGCAGGAAGTTTCCCTGCCTTTTTACCCCTTCTTCCATGCCCTCTGCTGGGCCCTCTATGGACTCATGTTATCTTTTCTGCAAGACTGGTATTTTTCCTTGGACAGGTAAACCATCTAAGGGCAGGAACCTGTGCTTCCCGATTATAACTCATGCCATTCCTCTGCATCTTACAAGCCCAGGGATTCTTGCTGGGTCTGTGAGCTCACCCTTACTGGCATGTCCTATGGGCAAGAACTCTGCCCTCATCTGCAATATAGTGTAGATCCATGCTTTTGAAAGCTTTTATTAAATTTATTCTTTGACAGTTTTGTACTTGTACATGATACATTCTGATTATTGTCACCCCCACTCTCTATGAACAACACCCAGCCTTTTTAATGCTTAATCTCTTCCCCTCTATGTCCTGTCCCCCTTTTCATGACTTCTTGCTCCATTTTGTGCCTTTTTTTTTTCAGAATTTTCTTGTTTTACTTAATCTCTGACTTAGTTTGGGATGCCAGAAACAAAGACCACAGACTTGGGTAGTTTTCAAATCACAGAAATTAATTTCTCACATTTATCAAGTGAGTATTCAGAGATCAAAGTGCCCAGCAAGTCTGCTCTCTGTGAGGACCCACTTCCTGGTTTCCAAGTGACCATCTTCTCAGGTAGAGAGCAGAGAAAGAAAAAACTGTGTCCCCTGTCTTTATAAGAACACTGACTCCATTCATGAGGCTTCCACACTTGTGACCCAATCTTGTCTCCAAGACTGTCAGTGCAGGGGGCTGAAACATCAGGGTTTATACACAGGTAGAAGACACATCAGTCCATAGCAGTCAGAAGCAGACTAGCTAAAATATTTAGTTATCAGCTGGTTCTCTGATAACTAAATGCTCTGTGGGCACTTACACACCCAGTTCTTGCTTTTCACTTTTTAGAAATGTGATTCTTTTGAGTTTGGGGTTTTTTCTTTGTCACAGTACCTTAGGAATAAGAAGTCTTTCATTTTTATGAAAAACTAAAGCATTATTCCTCTTCCTGAGTTATTACTAGTTACCATGGGTGGAAGTCTTTGCTGACTTTTTTTCTGGAAGATGGTTTTTAGAGAGATGTGGAATAAATATAAGCATCTGCTCTCTTACTGTTGAAAGAAAGAATAAAGTTGGGTGCATATAGTTACACTTTATTTTAACCAATGAATAATTTTAAATTGTTAACTCCATTTACTAATTTTTTATACCCTTTCATAACTATGACTCAGAATTTAGGGAAACCGTTACATACTGTTCCAGGTGCCTGATATGGTATAGATAATAATTTCATGGTAGTCCGGTAATATTTGCATTGCTGTATTGCTAACAGAATGAGTCACAGAGGTGCTCTGTGGTAAAGCCAGGAGCTTACCTGCATAACAATTGTTTGCTTGGTTTTGTAATAATAGTCACAGAATATCTACCCTGTGTCAAACTTGCCCAAGCTAGCCTTAAAAAGATAATTGGTTTCGAGAAAACAGCTGAAAACGGTAGAAGACCTCTCCCATTCTCTCTCAAAGACACATCTGCTCCCAGGGGCCTGTCCCTGCTTCAAAGGAGCCGAACAGTGAAGTAGACTGGACTACTCAGAGCGATGCTGCTGCCTGCAGGACAATCAGACGACACTGTGCAGTGTGGTTCTACGATTACTCTTACTGTTTCAACGCAGGCCTAATATGAAGGGCCCTCTCTTCTGTTGGTGGTTTTATTATCAAACCACTCAAAGGTGGCCTCCATGCTCCTTCATCACTGATATTTGAGTTGCTGTTTGCCCCTAAGCAGGTCTCTGGTCCCAGCTGTCTTGCTGATGGGACTGTCTTCATCTGTGAGCTATGGCCGACATGCCAGTTCATGGCCTGTGTGCGCCCCTCCTGAAGCAGCCCCATGCATCGCATGCATGTGTCGACTGCACTGTTTCTCTCTCCCCTTCGTGCAGATGTGCCTGGGTCTTGTTCTCCCTCTTTGCTGCATTTCTACTTAGACCCATTAGCATGTCTTTTGTAGTGAATTCTACATTTTAGAAATACAGAACAGTACTTTTTATTTTAATTGGTTCTGTTTCCTCAAGTTCTGCTGTCTGAAAGTAATATTGCCACAATCTGTACTAATTTTGTCTTTGTGAGTAGGGAACAAGCTTGAAATGTCCATCATACTCCATAACCCTCCCCCATTCCTGCTATTGAAGTCATCTAGCACAGAACCGTCTCCACTTAGTACAACAAATGGTGCCGGCAGGACTATCGCATCCTCTTGTTTGCTCCTGGTTTTTTGCTTCTCTCCTCCGACCCTTTTTCAGATTCCCTCTTTACATTAAAAGGACCATGTCCTTGAATAACTCCTCTGTGTAATACTTAATGGTGCGTCTTTCGCCAGCTCAGAGACAAGGACTGTGAACTCCTGTCTGCTTTTGTTCCCTGCCTTGCCTAGCAAATAAATGTGAGTTTTTGAAGGAATGCACTCAGTCTAGTTCTCGGTCCTTGCCTCCTGAAAACCCTAAATCTCTTTATGAAATTATTATGAAGTGTTTGTTTTCCAGGTTTTTTGCTACCAACTATATGCACACAATAGTTAACATTTATTGATAAATTGTTTCATGTCCTTTATTGTAATATTTTTTAATCTGATAACAAATTCTCCAAAGTTCCCTCTAAGGAGTCTACTTCTAAATTACCTGGCTTCACTGTGTTAAGTGTAAACACTTAACATATTCTTTTTTTTTTTCTTTATATCACACTTTAAGTGGTGCTGGAGGACTGTGAGACAAGGAGGAACGCACTCAGAGTATCATTTTCTGGGACAGAGCTGCTCCAGCCCATATGTCTACAAAAAGTCACAGTTAAATAGCTGGCAGAGTTTAGTGCAGAGAAAGCCAAAGAGAGGGCCAGTTTGTGTCTGTACCCCATGATGAAACTAGATAAGAAAGTTAGTATGGCACCATGAAGAGGTGTCTGACCACTTGCCAGTAGTGAGGCTGAGACAGAAGGAAGTCCCCTCCTGAGCGGTGGTATTTCTATGGCCGCCAACTCTGCCATGCCTGTTCCTGCTAAGCAGTAGTACTTGTGGCTGTTAATTAATAGATGGTCTCATTCTTTATTACTACATGACCTGTCACCCCAAAACACAGCAGCTCACCACAGCGACTTTCATTGCTTGTTATTCTGCCAATCGGGGTCAACAGCTTAGCTAGGCCTAGCTGAATATTTTTTCCTGTTCTCCTCTAGAGTCAACATGGCTCCACTGGACTGGAGAGCATAACAATAAAGACTTGTTAGACTGACTGGAACCTTTATGGTGGCTGAAAGTTAGGGATTATACATGAACATATACACACGCCTTAGACTTCGTTGCTTGGTATCTGTGTTCAGGAAGACAAACATGAAAGCTACAGGGTGCCCTGAGTCTCTACTCCAGAGCCTTGAAGGGCTGCTCTTGTCACATCCTTCACAAATTGCTTGGCCATGGTTCCCATGCTGTGCCTTTCTTTAAGGGTCTGCCTGTCAACCTTACCTCCAAACATGTAATGTCTAGGCTGGTAATGTATGCAATCAAGTTGTTTTCTCTTACAGAAGCAACTCCTTGAAAGGAAGAATTAACTTACCTTTGTGTGCAGCAAAGTGTATAGCAAAGGACCTAGCACAGAGTAATGGGGCAATCTGTTGATGCGTCCACACACACATGTGGGCCTTGTTTTGTGTACATCGAGATTAAATTATATGATTAAAAGGTTAATGGAAATAGTGCATAGTAAATTGGAAGTGTATGCTCAGTGGTTCTAGTGTATATCAAGGAAATCATGGTATTCAGTATTCTTCGAGTCTTCAGACTCACAGAGATGACCCAGTGTTCCTTCTTGGATTCCCGAATCACATAGCCAGCAATAAATTCTCATCGTTATCGTCTGACTTCATAGTCTGTTCTAGTTGTCTTGTGTCGTGCATGTGTAACATCAGACTTGTGAACATATATTCCAAAGTAAGGTCACAAGAACAGAAGTCTCCTCGTAAATATACCTTGATTGCTTTGCTTAAAATACCGTCAACTTTAAATAATAACCTAATGCTAGTTCAGAGTTCCAAAATGATTTGGTATTGCATATTCTCACTGAGTTCCCATGTAGGGAGTTATTCCCAAATCTGCCTGGCCACTGTGGTGGCTGTGTAGTCGGCCACCATAGCCCTGCACTTCTATGGAATGCTGCCGTGAGTTCAGCAATGTTTTATCTTGTGGTTTGGGTGTCATTAGTTTTGCGAATTCTTGGAAATCCTTTAGGCAACATAAAATCATGTTGTCCACCTTAAGCCTTTTCAACACTTTTTATAACTGTGACCTAAAAGTTGGCAAAAATAAATTTCACTAAAGACCAAAGGATACAACTTGCATAGATTCGGTTTTATTGTGGAGTGTTGTGTGGACTGGTGTGTGTGTTCTTTCACAGTTGGTAGGACATCTGTGCAGGCCTTTTGTTTCCGAGTCTCCATTGCAGAGTCAGGTACTCCTGGGTCTGTCTGCCTTTAGATGTTAATTGCGCTTTTTCCCTTGTAGCTTGTAATAGTTTTTCTTTGTTCTGTGCATTTAGTATTTTGATTATTAGCAATCATGGGAAATTCATTTTTTGCTCTTCTCTATTTGGTGTTCTATATGCTTCTTGTACCTTGATAGGCATCTTGTTCTTTAGGTTGTGAAATTTTTTCTCTATCATTTTGTTAAAACTGACTTTTGTGCTTTTGACCTGGGTTTCTCCTCTTTCTTGTGTCCCCATTATTTGTAGATTTGGTCTTTTCATACTATCCTAGATTTCCTTTATGTTTTATGCCTAACGTTTTTTAGATTTAATGCTTTCTATAAATGAGGTATCCATTTCTTCTGCTTGTTTCCAACACTGAAGCTTCCTCTTCCATGTCTTCTGCTCTTGGATAAGGTAACCTCTGAGGCTTTTGTTTGACTTTCTGAACTTCTCATTTCCAGTTTTATGTTGGTTTTGGTTTTCTGTAGTGATTTCATCTCTACTTTCGTGTCTTAAACTGTCTTCATTATTTCATTGAAGTATTTCTTTGTGTTTTCATGGTCTTAAGTGGTTTGTTCATATTCCCTTTAAGATCCTTCAACATATTCATAATCGTTATTTTGGCATCCTTGTCTTATGCTTCCACTCTATAGCACGTCCCAGGGCACCGTAGTACGGTTAGTGGGTTCTGGTAGAAGCGTAGTGTCTTGGCCGTTCATTCTTGTGTTTTTGCCTCATGGTCTAGGCATCTGTAGTTATGATGATGGAGTTGTTCATGGATTCTGCTCTCTGGTCTTGTCTGTATTGGGTGTATGCTCCATTGTTGGTTGCTCTTTCCCCCTGGATCCTGGGAAAATGTGGCGGTTGTAAAGTCCCTGGCAGAGAGTGCTGTTGCAGGTCAGATAGGCAGGTGACAAAAACAGAATGGAGATGCCTGTGGAGGAGAGGCTGAAGGGCTCTGGGAACAAACTAAGGATTGGGTTGGCACCAAGAAGTGGAGTCTCCCGTGAATGGAGTTGGGGTGAAGGGAGGAGCTCCATCAAACAGACTGCTACAGGACCTAAAGTCTGGACAGAACCTAATGAGGGACAGGAAGGATAGTGAGAAATCACCTGCCTGGTGTGTCCACTACGGGTCTCTGGTAGAAAGTGTTTCTACATATCAGCAAGTGATACTCACACACAAAATGGAGATAGGCTAGAAGGGAAGGCTGTGCCGACTGGATAGAAAGAGCCAAGCTGGGTCTACACCAAGCGGCAAAGATGGAGGTAGTGTGGAAGGAGGGCACCCGCTAGCAGGCTGCTGCAGCGCTTAAGGAGAGACTGGAGAGGGCTTAGTGGAGGACAGGGAGCAGACGAACACCATTTCTTGGCATTCTCGTGACTCAGCCTCCCCAGAGGGACTGGCATTCGCTGGGTTGTGATGCACATTGCACCGGTAACCTGCAAACCTTTCCCTCATTTCTGTCTGCTGCTACTGTGCAATAGTGGTAGCCATCCCAGTTACAGGAAGATGGTGTCCTTAGCCTGGTCCTCGCTAATGGACCCCCAGCCTCTGACCCCTCCAGCCATTGCTCGTCTTCCACGAGTACACGGAGCAGCATCTGAGATAGCACGGCTTATATATTTGTAAATGCAGTCCTGTTTTACTGTTGTCGTTGCTAGATTACAAGTCAGTTTCACTATGTTACACTCTTTCTGTCAACCATCATAAAATATATGGCTCTCGTGCCTACATAGATGTTGGGCAAAGAATTATAAAATTACTTTCCTTCATACAGTGATCTTCATGCTCAGAAAAGAATGGTGCTTTCAGTTCCAAAGTGTAGCACGAGTTCTAATTGTTCTTAATAATAAAACCCGGAGTCAGTTATTCGGGGATGGAATCTGAGCCATCAGAGAAGCAGTGCAGACAGCCACCAGAGAGACCTTTTACCTCCACCCAATCCTCAGACCAAAAGGGCGATCCTGTCCTCAGACTGCCTCCTCAGACTGCTGCCTCAGACTGCACTCAGCTCCTGTCTCCTCTCGCCTTATATTCCTCTCTCTGCCCAGCCATATCACTCCTGTCTCCACCTCCCTAGTGCTGGGATTAAAGGTGTGGGATCCCAACTGCTGAGATCACCTTTGCATGAGCTGTTTCTCTTTTAGACAGATTAATTCTGTGTAGCCAGGGGTGGCCTTGAACTAAGAGTGATCCCTCTGCCTCTGTCTCCCCAGTTCGGGGGGATTAAAGGAATGTGCCACCACTCCCTGGCCTCTAGTGGCTCAGCTCAGCACTTTGATCTCAGGCAAGCTTTATTTGTTAAAACACAAACAAAATATCACTCCACCAAAGTCCAGGGGAATAATGTGTAACAGATAAACAGCTTATTTAAGAAAACACTGGATGAGATATCCACTCTCCAAATTCCTAATCTGGAAGGCCTAACAGTAAATCATTGCTTTGGGGGGGAAAAGTTTGTAAAATGGATTTAGCATGTAGCATAGTATTCATGAAGTTGAGTGTTGACAGAGATACCCGTCAAGTTACAAAGCACAAAATAAATGACTGCCATTACCATGGTGGCTGTTCAGTTAGGAATGATCTTGTCACTTTTTTCATTGCTGCTCTGGGTAGCATTTTAAATTCTGTTGTGTTAGTGAATGATTAACACTGTGTTTGATTCTGGTATTTGTGTTTTTGTTACCTAAGAAAGTAAGTTCTATTTCCCTCTACCCTCTCAGAAGAGGGAAGTGCAGATTTTAAACCTCCTTCCCAGGGGTCTTTTAGAAACAGAAGTGCCGTCAGGTGTGCTGAAGTGGCCTGGGGAGATGGCCCTCACAGTGCTGTTATTCTAGCCTCCATAGCTTCTGGCCCTAACGCATGTCTTAAAACACTTCTGTGGTATTACCCTTGGAAATCTGGCGTATCTGTGAACTAAAGGGATTTAAACATTTTCTCCTCACCAATGCCTTTTAATACTCCCCCTCTTCATCTGGACTAGACTATTAAGGGGTTTAATCATCAGTCGGAGTTTGTTTAAACCTTATGCCAGAGATAACCTCTAGAGAGCCAGTGTTCCTTCACAGTGCATGAACAGATGGTGGGAAGCAGCTCACACTGTCTACACAGAGAGAATCCATTTCCTACAGCTTCCAGCCTCCCAGATTAACTATAGTAGCTAACTAAATGCAAGGACAGGCCCCTCTCCCCTCTTGGGATAAATTAGAGATTGTGAACATTTGACTCTGATGTGTTTCCAGCATCTATCTCCACTTCTTAACTAACAAAGAATGTGGTTTTCTTGTTTTGTTTTTTTGAGACAGGGTTTCTCTGTGTAACAGCTCTGACTGCCCTGAAACTCATTTTGTAGACCAGGCTGGCCTCCAGTTCACAGAGATCCACATGCCTCCTGAGTTGTGGGTCTCCACAGCCCCGTGGGAATGTGGTTTTCTAAGGAGAACACATGGAGTTTGCAGCTGGGTTGTCCAGCTAGCGTCTCCTGCTGTCCCACGGTGGCTCGCCATCACCTGCCTGTGTGAAGAGAGGACTCAGCTGTGCTTCCCGACAGCTGTTGTGTCTCCTCTTTGGCCAGTTACTGACCCATCACTCTCATCTGAGTGTGGTCTTTGGTAGAGACAGGAACAGAATGGGTCCCCGATGCCACCTGAACTTCCTGAGACACCCCTCCTTGCCCACCTGTTTCCTGGTTTGCTCTAAGAAACAGATCATGAGCGTGTCTACTGTCATGTGCAAAATTTACGGCAGATTCGGGTGATCTAGTCTCCTTCCATCACGATGTTTTTGTGTTAAAAGCAATGGGTGGCATTTATGTTACCAGCATAGAATACTTTCATCTGTAACCCAAACCTTGCTAAATTAGTTTACTGCTTAAAACTCTGTTGGCATAGAAGTTACCAGAAGTTTTCTGTGTTTAAAGAAAATATATCCACGAGTAGAGATTGTTTTATTATTTTCTGAAGTTTAGCCCTTTTTGCTTTTGTTTTTATGTCTTATGGCTCAGAGGTTAAGAGCATTGACTGTTCTTCCGGAGGTCCTGAGTTTAATTCCCAGCAACCATGGGTTAGCTCATAACCATCTATAATGAGATCTGATGCCCTTTTCTGGCATGCAGACACACAGAACACTACATGCATAATAAATAAATCTTTAAAAAAAAGATACATATCTTTAAAAAACAAAAAAAGGAAAGAAGCTGAGTGGTAGTGGCACATGCCTTTAATCCCAGCACTCAGAAGGCAGAGACATGTGGATCTCTGTGAGTTTGGGGCCAGCCTGGTCTACCAAGCAAATTCCAGGAAGGCTCCAAAGTTACAAAGAAACCCTGTCTTGAAAATAAAATAAAAGGAAGGAGGGAGGGAGGAAGGGAGGGAGAGCGGAAGGGAGGCAGGCAGGAAGGGAAAAAAAAAACAGATGTTTTTCAGTAGAAGCAGTAAACTTGCTCAGGAAGAAAATCTTGTTCCATTACTCTCAAGTCTGATATTATCAGATCAGTTTTCTCTTCAGCCCTTTGTTAGCTTTCTTAATAGTTTTATGTTGCTGGCCATTTTAGCATAAGTGAACGTAGAGTTTGGCCCACTACTGCTCAGTATTAGACACAATCATCACTTTCCCTGCTGGATTCTAGTAACCTGGTAACATTTGATTACTTTCAGATATTAAACCAACCTTACATTATGAGGATAATCCCCAGTTGGTTATAGATGTTAGTGTGTGTGTATGGTTGCATTTGGCTTGCAAAGATTTGTGATGTATAATATCTGGCTTTGTGTGTTCAAGTGGGAAATTTTTTATAATGTTGGATCATATGTTCAAGTTTTGCTGACCCCATAGAATGATGTAGACAATGATCTTCTATATTTTTCCAAAGTTAGGCTGATATTATTTCTTCCATGAGATAGAAATTACTAATGGAGCCATTGGAGCATAATCTGGGGAAGGTTTGATACTAGGTTGATTTTTATTAGCAAGCGTGAAGCTATTGAGATTTTCATATGTTGATTTTGGCAAGTTATGTTTTTAAGATAAGTACTCCTTTTATATATGCCATCAAATTTGTTGCCATCTCAATGTCTATAAAAACACTAATAACAAACTCCTTTCAACCTTGGTATTGTTCATTAAATCTTTTCTTGAATTTTCTGCATTGTCGGTTCACGTCACCATGTAGTTGTTCTAGCACTAGAAGAATCCAACAGTCTACACAACCCTAGGCTTTTACAACCGATGTTACACTCCTTCTCCTCGGAGGAGAAAACCTACAATGTAGGTTCATTTGCTCACACCACTCCTTAGTATGACGATTGTCCCATGTGTCACACTTGTTTATTTGGGGAGGGGCATGCGCTGCACGTAGAGGTCAGGGGACAGCTTTCAGGAATAGTTCTCTGCTTCCATCCTGTGCATCTCAGGGATCAGACTAGGCAAGTGTCTTCACCATTGAGCCCCCTTCTTCCAGTCCATGTGCAGCATTCGTATAAACACATTGAAAACCTGATAAGATAGTCGCATTGTATTGGTTTCACCATTCAGGTTTATTATATAGAAAATGAAGATGAAAAAAATAGTATTTCTTTTCTTTGTCTCAATACCCCCCCCATATTGTTTTCCTTTGGCCTTAACTATTTCTAGCATTTCTGGTAAACTGTATTTGCTATCATCAAATTCTTTTAATTTTTTTATCCAACAATGTCTTTATGGGATATGCTGAATTGACAAATGTACCTGCTAATATGTTAATAGAGAGAGCATGAAGGCTGTGGGTCAACTCAGAAAAAATTTCCCACATAGCAAATTAAATATATCATTCTGCTGTCTTCTGGCCTTCATCTTTTGTCCTGAGAAATCTGCAGTCACTTGAAACACCATTCTCATTTGATGTCATTGTCCCTATCAACTGTTAAGATTTTAAAATTTTCTCCATAGACTTCAGTGCTCGATGATGTTTTTGTGTACTTGTTTGATATTTGTCTGGAGTTCTCAAAGACTGTGTATGTGTACACATACATTTTTACTATTAATTTCTTGATAATTTATACAGTGTATTTTAGTCATCGCCACTACCTTCCCCCTCCAACTCCTCCCAGATACACATCCACTTTTTTAACCTCCCAGCCTTGTGTCTCTCTTATTAAACACCATCAAGTCCAGTTTGTGCTACCCATATATTCTTGGATGTGTGGCCTTCCACTGGAGCACGGTCAACTTACTAGTGACTCCACTCTTAGAGAAAACTGACTCTCCGAGCAGCTGTCATCTGCGGATAGCTCCTCAGCTAAGGGCCCAGCTCTCTTCTCCAGGCTGGCATTTGGTCTAGCTTGAACTCACACAGGTCCTGTTCGTGTGGTCGTAACTGCTGTGAGTTCACAGGTCCAGCTCTTCGGCTGTATCTAGGGGATGCTGTCTTCTTGCGTCCCTCACTGCCTCTGGATTGACACTGTCCCCTCCTCTTCTCCAAAGATCCCTGAGGTTTTGGAGGAGCGGTGTGATGAAGATGTCCCATTTGGGGCGGAGCATTCTACAGTCTCTTTTGCTCTGCACCTTGGCCAGCTGTGGGTCTTTGTGTTGATGGCCATCTACTACAAAAAGAAATCTCTCTGCTAAGGACTCAAAGATGTACTAATTTATGAGCAAAACGATAAATGGTTAGGATTTGGCTCTCCTGTGCCCCGTCTAGCCCCATTTTGGTCTAATAATGTGCCAGATATGGATTTCATCTCATAGGATATCACAAGCATTGTTGAATATATACACATATTTCTTCAAACAGAGTTTCTGCTTCCTTCTTGTGTTTATCTGCTTATGTGTTTTTGATCATTGGATATTATTTTGTGATTCCTGACTCTCTACTTGCACATTTTGGTTGTTATCTTGCAATTCCCTGAAATCCTGTCCACATTTTTCTGTTTCTCCAGTTTGGCTGCTTTGTGTTTGTTTATCCTGTCGTGTTTTGAATGTGGTGACTAGCCCACTACTGACCTGTCAAACATTTTGTTTATTTTGTATGTTTTCAGATATTGTATGTTCAAGTTGTAATACTTCTGCTTTTTAAATATTTCTAAATTTCTGCAAATAATTCCTGCCTTTCCATGCAAGTGTGTATTTTTATCTATTTTATCTTAATGGCTGCCATGAAGTTTTTTGTTCGTTTTTGGGTTGGTTTTTTTTTTTTCTGATTCTATTTTCTGGTTGTCACAGGGTTGGTATTTGTTGAGTGTATTTTCCCTTCACCTTCAGAATCTATAATTGGTCGGCTGATCCTGGGTAGGTAGGGTGCTGTTGAATGAACCTAAAGCCCTTCATAGCTTGCTAAGTTTTTACATGCCACCAAATGAACTACAGCCCTACCCACACTTAAAAGTTTTGACCGTTGGCCAGGCAATGGTAACTCATGCCTTCAATTACAGCACTTGGGAGGCAGACGCAGGTGGATCTCTGGGTTCAAGAACAGCCTGATCTACACAGAGAAACCCTGTCTCTTAAAAAAAANNAAAATAAAAAAGTTTGGGTCGTTAAGCAATCAGAATCGTAGTCTTGGTATTGTGAGTGTGTAGACTTGAGGTCCCTGCCATAGCATGCTGCAGAACAAAATGATTGCCACAGAACATCGTTTGCTTCAGACTAAACTTCTGCCTTCAGTTGCTGTTGAATCGGCCTTAGTTTCAGTGAGTGTGAGAATGTGCCACAGAAGCAGTGACTCAGGGCTTCAGCTGAGGCATGTGTACTCACACATGGGTCAGGAGAGCCCCTCTGGTTCTTCACTCATTTCCCTGCGCTCTACCTGGTAGCTGTCAGGTTTATCTAGGTAGAAAGACAGCTGTCTGTGGGATTTATGAAACTAGCCCAGGTGCCTGCTCTGTACCTGTTTTGAGGGATGCTGCAAAAGCACTGAAGAGCAACAGAACAGAGAGGGAACTCCTGGGTTGCCTTTCCAAGTTTTTGTCACACTCTGGAATCCATATGCATGAATTTTCAAAACTCTGTGTTTGTCTGGCTCACCTGGAGGCTTTAGTTATAACCAGCAGGCAATGCATTATGGGCTTACTGCCATGACAGAACCAAAGTTACAAGTGTGGGTTTTGAAGACTGTCTGGATCCAGAATTTAAAAGGTTGTGTTGCTTGCAGTAGATCCTCTGAATTAAATGTAGCCACAATCTTTCAGAAATCTCCCACACATCATCCCCATGTTACTAACCACAGATCTGTATCTGATGACTGTTAGGAAGGTACTAGAAAACATGTCCTCCTCATCCCCAGAAGAGGGTAAAGGGAAAGGAGGGAGCCATGAGATCTGTCGCAGTGACGTAACGTGGCCTAATCTGAACCTGGTTAGTAGAGAAGCGCCAGTCCCCTTCTGGATAGTCCTCTGTGTGCATTGCAGTGCAGCCCGGAAGCCACCTCCCAAACCAGATGAGCCAGGCCTGCACCCACATGAGAGAGTCGACATTCTTGCTCCTTCAGTGTCTCAAGAGGATGTCAAACATGTGAAAGTGTGGAAACATCATTGATTAGATCTCTGCACCACAGTTCTATAGTCTCCCACAGTGGTGTTTCAGGTGCTGCCGCTATTCCTTTGTGACCAGACTCTGATATTGACAAGGTTTGCAAAATGATTTCCACATGTTGTTCCGGGTCTCGTGTAAGAGCAGTAGTTTCAACAGTAGCACTACTAACCCGTGCAAGGGCAGCAACAGCAGTGGCTTACTGAAAGTTGATGCTGTGTGTTTACCGTGTGCTGCCACTTTGTATGCGTTACCCCTCCTACCCTGCCAAGTTCTGTTCCTTAGATGAGGAAAGCACAGCCAAGTATGCCGAGGCCACACAGACAGGTAGTGGATTGGGGTGTATTCTAGCCAACCGTGGGCAAGACCTGGAGTTCCCAGGACAGCGTGGCTAGCAGCTCCCTACAGATGCAGTGAATTATAAACCAGTCAGTCACTGTCCCTTGCTTTGGCAGGAAACTCCGCCGTGGGAGCGCATGGTGAGCTGCCGCATTTAAAAGCTGGGCAGTGAGTCAGATTCAGTTTTTAACCTGGGCTTCCTCCATGGTTCTCCGTTGTGAGTCTTGATCCAGTGAATGAAAGTAGTCGCAGCAAATCAGCAGAGCAAAATGCTTCCTGTTTCTTTGTGAATGGCTACAAGGACAGCCAGCCAAGTTTACTACCAAAACAAAAAATGTTATTTCTCTGGTCATAATTGTGGCCTGTAATTGTAAGGTTAATTGGGTACTGTTAAGTTCCAGTGGAATGTTTATGTGTCTGTTGCTAAAGATGCAAATTAGACTTACCTGGTAAGCCACTGACCTTGGGATGCTGGGGCAGGAGGATTGAAATGACTTCAAAGCCAGCCGGGGCCCAGTGAGACCTCATTTCAAAAAACAACTTTAAATATGACTCAAGACTTTCAAAAATTAATTCTTAAATATGTGTTCCAAAAACACATATATAAGAACCAGTTGAAAACCAACTATTTACTCAGGAGAAGATAATTTAAAATGAAAATCCAGAATGGATGCCTTTATCCTGGAACATTTATATGAGAGGGTATCCACTCATAGAGTGTTTCTGAGCACCTCCTGTGTCCCACATACATGTCTGAATGTTAGGAATCTAAATTAGAATGCAAGAGGTGGCAGGATTCATGTGTGGTTTGAAAGAGCTTCGCATCTGTGATGGCTGCTTTTCCCTGCATCATATCCCAGCCTGCACACATACACTGGCTTCTGCACTAGGCAGGGTGGGGCACCCCCTCTGCTGAAGCCCTTCTGTAGAGCTCTCTACTTCTGTCTCTACGGCAAATGTGCTCAGCAGAGCTTTTAGCTGCTTTTGCTCCCTTCCATTGTCCACTGTGGTCACGCTCTCATTACAGCCACCATGGCTCTAAGATTGCCCTAGTTCATGTCGACCAGTCAGTAGCCAGCTCACAGTGTGCCCTGGAATTCTCCATAGTGGCTGACTGATCACTATTCCTCCTTGAAATGCAGTCCTCACTGAACAGAGAAGTAGAGCTTTCTCTGCCTCTGTGCTGCCCCCTTAGTCTGTGTTTGGCCCTTCCCTAGACCAATGCGTCATCTTTGGATGCTGCCTTCCATCTCTCTACACTGGCCGTGCATGCTTTTCTAATCCCATACCTTCAAATGCCATCTAAAAACTACAGCTGTCTCTTTGATCTCTCTTGTGACTTCAGAATTGATATGCCAGCTGCTTACTTCCTCCTCCACTGAGACATCCCATAGATCTCTCCAACACACACACACACACACACACACACACACACCACAAAGTTAAGAAATGAAAACCGTTTAAATAGCATAAGAATTCTCATATGTAACAAATCTAAGCACAGAATATGGCTGGCAACTCTCTGGAACTTGTAAGTGATCCCAGGCTCCTGGTTGCCTGCTGTTCTGATGGTGTTGCTATGGTTCCTCTTCGTGCTAGGTCTTCTCTGCTCATACCTTCCTTCATATCCCTGCTCAGGCTAGCAGAAGGGAGGGGGAGAGAGCTACAGTCTATCTCCTTGCTTTCAAACAATTGTGTGGACACTGTAGAGAATTCCTATGTGGCCGTTTCATTAGCCAGCACCTAAAGCACAGCCACGCCTAACTGCAGGGGACACTAGAAAGCTTCATGTTTTAAACCATATGGCCAAACATTCAGCTAAACTTCAGGTTCCTTTACTAAAGTGGAAGAAATGGATGTTAGGAGGAAACTGTCTTTGTCAAACTTGACTGACACGCCTTTCCTTCAGACCATACCTAACTGGCACATATTCTCCAGGTCTTTGAGTAAATACCAGTTATCAAAGAGGCCTTCGGACAAGCCTGTCTAACCTAGGATTCCCTCTTGTGAGTCTGTCCCTTTACACACATTTACATCCACGCACCATAGATCCTGTCCTATGTTGATAACACTCATGACTTCATCTATGGATCTGATTGCTGCATGCCCTCCTCACTAGACTTGGGGAAGGGACTTCACTGTTAGCTCTGATACATCCCGTGATGGATAGAGTAGAACTCTGAGGGACAGAGAGCCGAGGCACCATGCAGTTTTGTCTGTCCCGGATGCAGTAGAATAGTTCGCCCACTTTCTTACCACCTTAGCCTTTCCCCCCTCCTTGGAGAACCTCTAGAGATGGCCTTTTACCGCAGCCACCTACCGCTACTTCTCAAGCATGCTAGCCACGCTGCACATACTCAGCAGCACGTGTGACCGGGTTGCTTTTGTGGACAGTAAGTAACAGTCCATTATCCCAGCAGCCCTTGGCAGTGCTGCCCTAGGGAAGCTGGTCAACATAGAAACAGTGTCAAATTCTCTTAGCCTCACCTCTGTGACTTCCTCTTTTAACAGAGAATCTGAGTTTTTCTATTTAAATGGAAATCTGGCTGATGCCTAGAAAACTAGCATGTGGCCTGCTCCATATGCAAATGTTCTCCTGGGTGATTTTTACCTGTGACAGAATTGATGGGAAGCCTGGTAAATCGCGAGCATTCTTAACCTCATTATAGATACACTGCAGATGTGAAAATGCAAAGTGTGGAAGTCATAAATGTGAAAGCGGCTTTCAACTTGTTTTAATGGGCGTTCTCTGTGTCTTGTTATAACCCAGGGACCTGGCTGCAAGAAACTGCCTGGTAGGTGAAAATAATATTCTGAAAATCAGTGATTTTGGAATGTCTCGGCAAGAAGACGGCGGAGTATATTCATCTTCCGGCTTAAAGCAGATTCCGATTAAATGGACAGCACCAGAGGCTCTTAATTACGGTATGAATGGACTCCAGTTTTCCTTTTGATAGTGGAAGTGGCCTGCATCAGCACAAAGCCCTCACGACATGGTTGGGGTTGAGCAGAATCCAGGCTGGAACTACTTGAGGGGCAACACGGATCGAGTGTAAATGCTCTTACCTTGCTCTTAATCACAGACCCCAGTGTTCATACCTGTGAGATCGCTAGGTTGCAGCAGCCAATGAGTGTTGCTAGACATCCAAGAAGTCTCGTGTTCAATGATTCCCTTCCCTTATGCACCACTCCTCAGAATACTGTGCACTGCACATACACACTTGGGGTATACTTGCATCAAGTGCTGCAGGGTCTGGTCAGCTAGTTTGAATGTCTTATAACTGGTTCAGTAATTTCATCTAAGGTTAAGTAGCGTCAGTCAAGTCCTCACTTCTCCCTCCACAGGATCCTGGTCTCAGCCTCTGTCCCTGGAGCTCACTTAAATCTTGAGCAAAGAAAGACGTGGGTATTATCTTCTATGAGAGCAGGGATTTATTTATTTTATTATTATTTTTTGTCCACTGAAAAATTTTACCTATCTCCATTGTGAGAAGTGCACACATGCCATGTGAATGTATGGAAGGCAGTCCACATCAGCCCACAGTCGTCAGTGTGCCTGTCATGGTTAGTACTGCACCTCATACAACGGTGTTTTCTGCACCCAGTAGCCCAGGATGTGAGTGTGAAGTAGTTTAATGTCTTGAGGAGCCACCAGATTTTTCTAGGTAAAGATTTGAGTGTAAGTGTTATGGAAATTTGTCAGGGCTGAGTCAGATGCCTCATGCCAGCAAGAGGGGCTCTCATGAGCTTCCCATAGTCATTGAACACCACCAGCCTTGGAGTTCAGGGACCCCATCATTTCCCACAGGCGTCTTCATAGAGCTGGGTGCTATCCTCATGGAAAAACCACTGAACGAAAGATAAGACTATAACACTCGTATTTGTACAGAGTGTTTCTTTAGATGCAAAACATTTTTGAAAAGCCCTTGTGCCTGGATTTTCTTCTTGTGCTTGACTGCTTATGACAAGTAAAAATCACAGTGTGCTTCAGTAAATACTAACCTCACTAAAGTATTTATGAATCTGAGGGCTAGCTCCAGATACATGGACCAGACAGGTGGGTTATAAGTGAAAAGGACATGTAGGAAGCCTTCAGGTTGAACCTGAGGGAGCATTTGCCTTTGATACAGATTCTGTACAATGCCGTTGGGTGAGGAGAAAGACACAGTACAGGTGAACGACAGTGCAGGTTAGTAGTTAGTGTCCAGTCCAGGAGGAGATGCCCGAGAAAGACAGCCTCAGGACCACTCTGATTGCTGTGTTAGTTCTCACAGACTTGGATTGGGGGTTATCTCATGAAAGTTCTTATTTCTTGTTAACTTCATACCCAGAAGCCCTTCCTCTCCACTGGTCCCTCCCTCGCTCTTGCTGAGGCTGCTGAAATAGGGCTCCGATCTCCCAGGGAGAGTCAGGGAGGTCAAAGCGATCCTCTTGCAGCTTTGGCTTAGGACTGTTGGATTCAGCTGTGTCATTCATTAGTGTTACTTAATTTAAAACATTTTAAGAATCAGGCACTGTTAAAGGCCCCTTACCCACACCTGTCTCTAGCCATATACTCTCCCTTTCCAGGGACAGATACTTATTCTATGCTCTCGTCTTGTTCTCAAACGCCTCTCAGCCGTGTATTTGTGACAGTCTAGCTTAGGTACTTTCTCATTGCTCGGTAAGACACCCTGACAACAGGAACCGATGGGAGGAGGAGTTTATTTCTGATTTGTATTTATAGAGCGACGTAGTCTGTCATGGCAGGGAAGACACAGTAGTTACATTGAACAGGAAATAGGGCTTTAAAGCATCAACAGCTGCCCGCAATGACCTCCTTCCTCCAACAAGGCTTCATTCATTACCTTCCCAAATAGCACCGCCACTCAGGGACTAATGGATCACACATGGGCCTATAGGGACATCTCACGTTCAAATTGCAACACTCCCCAGCCATTACATGCTAGCTTACTCAGACTGTATTCCTTCCGTTCTCAGTCTGGTTTTCAACAGAAGTACTAGGCTTATAAAGAAAAGGTAGTATACTCGTCTTCAACTAAGATATAATGTCACCTACTTATCAGTTATTGGGAAAGTTTTCCAGCAGGGAGTGGGAGAGAGGGTCTTCCCTAGGAAAGAACACACCAGTTGGTTAACCAGTATGACTTGGCCAGCCCTAAAACATGCATCCACGTAACATAATAATATCCTGAACAAGGACATCCTTAGGAAGATGTATGTATGTGCACATACAGCTATGCATACAATAGCAGTGAGAAAAGAGGCCCTGAATCTGGTGGGGAGTGGGGAGGCATATAGGAAGGCTTGGGTGGAGGAAAGAGGGAGAAATACTGTAATTATAATCTCAGAAATTATTTAAAAAGTTAACCTCTTGCCACCTGATTGTTTAGTGATGATGGCAGAGCTCACGGCTTAAAACTAGGAGAAACTCCTCTCGGTGTGATAGAAACCCCCGAGAGTCCGGAATGAGAGGAGGCAGCATTTTCTCCTTAGTTACGTTGTCAGCAACAGGACATGAGCAGGGAGGATGTCTCCTCATCGTGCCTCTGCTCCATACGGGCACTGAGAGGGTCAGTACAGCAAGACAGCAGCAATATGCTGCCCTGACTTACTCCGTGGTGCTGAAACCGTCCACCAAACCAGATTCAAAGGTCAGGCAGGTTCCGTAGGCTTTCTGAAGTGTGGTCTGTGTATACACAGAGCGCCTTTCTTGATCTCCACCAGACAACATAAGCTACGTGTCTCCAGATCTTCAGTTCTTTACAAATTAGCCTTAACTTTTAGCCGCTGAATGAGTTTCATGAAAAGATTTGATGTGTAGAGAAGAAAAGTCATTTTCCTACCCAACAGCACAGGGATGTCCATAATGACCTTCTCCGAAGTGGGAAGCTAATTCCCACGGCAGGAGCTGCTCAGTGAGTCCAGTCTGAGAGTGCCACCCCAA